>WSFP011564586.1:0-10934 GCA_009831015.1 Picea engelmannii
AATTGCAGCATTGACTGAAGAGTTTGAGATTCAACATTAAAAGAGTAGACCATATCACCCTCAGGCCAATGGAATAGTGGAAGATTTCAATAAGATCTTGGAGAATTCCTTGACAAATATTTGCAATGTAGGGAGAAACGATTGGGACTTAAGAATTCTTTTAGTATTATGGGCTTACAGGACTACAAGTAAGGACAAGCACCTTTTAAGTTGGTCTAGGGGTAAGAAGTAGTGATGCCAATGGAGTTCATTCTACCTATCTTGTGCATTGTAACAAGCACAGAGCTATCAAACATTGGCATGATATAGGAGATATTGGCATAGTTAGTAAAGCTTGAGGAAGAACGGTTCATCCAAGATTCCATCAGCACGTTCAAAAATCAAGAGAGAAGGCTTGGCATGATCAACACATTAAACAAAAAAAAAATCAAGTAGGATATCTATTACTATTGTATGATAGTAAGTTTATGCAACATCCAGGAAAGTTTAGAATGCACTGGTTAGGACCCTATGTGATTCAACAAGTGATAGAGGCAGGTGTTGCGTGGTTGGAAACCTTGAATGGAGAATTCTTTGAAGTAATGGTGAATGGAAGTCGGCTAAAACTCTATAGAGACATTTAACAGTCTGCACAGTAATCTAGGTTGCACCAGAACCCCTGTATTATAGTAGTTGTACCATAGTAGCAACAAAAAAAAGGAAAAACAAATAAAAAGTAGAAAAATGAAGAAAAAAAAATAAAAAGTAGATATAGTGAAAATAAAAAGAGTGTTCAAGTACCAAGGCATAAGAACTTGCACATAAGGAATCATCACCACACATCATAATAGAACTATGTCAATTTAAGAGACAAGACATAGATGAGACATACTACGAAGTACATAGATGAAACAATAAAGAACCACCGTGCAGTTTGGCAATGACAAGATCGTTAAAAGTATTAAAGGACATAAATGAAAATTATGAAGAGGGAGTGACAGATCATAAAAGCGTTGTACAAGTATTAAATGGTAAAAGTTTTCAGGAACCATGACAAATCAACAGTACAAGGGGAAAATCACACGATGGATTTGGTAATAAAGGAGTATTTAGTTAATAAATCATCAACGACGGTGACGGATTGGACAAAGAAGTTAAGGCAGGATGAGACAGATACAGTTGGCACAAAAGCACAAAAAGGAAGAATAAGGGGGAAGAACAAGCAGGAGGGGCACACAAGAAATCCAAGGCACATAGGCAAACCCCATTTACATATTAAATACTGATGATATGGACAAAATTTCTTACCAGATACAGCATACCACCAAAGAAATATGGGAGGAAGCATCAAATAAGCAAGAAGAACAACATAATAAAGTGCAGGATCAACAAGCATTACTTTAGTAGATGTTGGAAACAACAAGAATTACAAAACAACATAGGTTCAAGGAAGGATCATCCACATTTCGAAGGAGAGAAGTAGAAATTGTGCAGCCATCCCTAACACAAATAACAATATGGCATATAACCTTACAGATTGAGGCAGATGCACTGAAGTTTCCAGTGGGAGAATTATAGGAGAAAATAAATGCATTGGGCCATATTAACATAGTCATATCAAATATTCCCATACAAATAATATAGGAATTGCAAGCAGGATTGGTGCAAGAAATGAAGAACAAAGCAAAGGAAGCGCATAGATAATTGAAAAGAATAAGGGATGAAAGAGACCAAGTACAAGAATATTATGACATAGCACTTCAACAAAATAGGGAAGTTGAAGATTGAGTAGAAGAAGTTATGAAGAATAAAGATGAGACTGAGGAGAGGGCCAAGAAATCATTATAGGAGAAGGATGAAGTTGAATCCATGGCACAGAAGACACAAGCAACCATCTAGAAATTGTACAAGGAGTACAAGAAGTTCCCCTATTAGTAGAATCTATTGTGGAGGAGAAATTGTTGAATATTGATGAAGTCACTAAGGGCTTCAGGGAGAAAATATAAGACTTACACTTGAGGAGAACACCAGGAATGCCACCAGAGGTGCATGGAGGCAAGGTGAAAATGGCAATGAAAGCAGTTTCCAACATTAAGAAAGTAGAAGGAGAATGCGCAAAACTCTGTGAGGAGAGTGTGTAGGTGTGGATAGAATTGATAGGAGACCCAGAGATGAAGGCCATAGAGGCCAAGCTAAGAGAAGCACAAGAACACGCGCACCAGGCAGTAGAAAAGGTGGCTACATTGCCACCATTGGAGGGTATGTCAACCATTTTGGCTCAATGGAAGGAATATTTATAAGTGGAAAGAATGAGGGATTTGTTAGCATAGGAATTTGCAATAGCAAATTTGGTCATTTTTATGGTTCTATGGTCCATTTTGAAGCGTCGGTGAATTAGGATTTTTTGCAGCACTCGTGAATTAGGAGATTCTACAGCGCCATCTTTATCAATGCAAGTTTTGAAAAAAAATCTTCAAAGTTTGACAAATAAATTGGCTTTTGAAACCAATTTTGGCTCTTGGGTATTTATGCAGGGTACTAGCATTCTTATCAAAAAATTATTGGGCCCGAAGGCTCAATCTCCAATTTTCCAAACTCAGCATCCAAGTCCACAAGTGTAGCACCAAATAAAATCCAAAGAACCAAGGAAAATACGTGAGGGGACCATTGTGCACAAGGCATCGTGTAAATTCAAGAATAATTGTGTATTTAAAATCTTAAAAATTGTTCTTCTCATTGTATGTGGGATAGGCCCTAAGGAAAAATGACAAAAAACATAAGAGTATATGATCTATGCATAAACTCCAATGGAGAAACGTGCATGGGTGTTCACACTTGTGGACTGCCATGATGCGCAGATGGTGTTATTGCTATTAGCAATGTTGTTGTGGTGTCATTTGAAGATGTTGCAGAGAATAGTTGTGAGGTTTCAGAGTTGTTTATAGAAAAGGGTGCTATGAAATCATTGACAGTGCCATGAAATAAGTTGTTTACCGAAAAGGGTGCTACGAAATAGTAGTTGCATCTACATTTAGTGCTTCGAAAACTGCAAAAATAAGTGTTGATGTGGCTCTCGTTGGTGCTATAACTAGGAAATATGCGATATACCAAATTTCAAAATCACTCCATTTTTATTTATGTCATATGGGAATTTAACCTCAGCAACAATAATTTCTTATCCAGTGCCATGATTTTGTATGGTTTTATAAAATATTTTTGTGCCACTAAATGCCTCCATATGCCAGGTAAATCGATAGCATCATTGCCCAAGTGATTAGAATAAAAACACATGTTGTAATGATGGTGAAGGCACAAGAGAAGTTTGCAGTAGAGCATAAAATTGGTGCATGGTGTTAAGATAGAGAACAAAGCTGAGAGCCCGAAGTAAGAGCAATTGATTTTAATCAAAATGTAAAAAATGTGCAAGAAACTGTAGAGCTAGTAAATTATTTGTCTTTTTTATCATTACAGGTGTCAGAGAATAATCTTTTGAATGTCAAGCAATCATGCTCCAGATATCGTGGAAAACATTGATAGAAGTATTATTCATCTACATGTGATGTCTATCTTCCGAATGACTAAAGAAGTTCTAGTAAAATTGAATCCTAAAAAGTAGGAAATGAGATAGCATGGCATTATCTTTTGTAACCTCTTCCTAAAAGTGAGAGACCAGTTAGTATGAGTCATCATCTTTGTAACAGTTTACTATTTTTAGAAAAAGAAGAAGGGGGCATGGGAGGTTCTATTAATTTATAAAAAGGGGACTTGCAGAGGGTTTGGTCTGGGGACTCGAGAAGGGACTCTGAGCAGTGAGTAAACCTGTGCATCCCATTGTAAGCCTATGGGCATTCATGTTTTAATAACTTTTGTTATTGAAGATCCATGAGAGTTCTGCTACCAGATTGTTTGAACTGCTTTGTTTTTCATTTCTTTAAAACTTCTTGCTTGTATAAATTGCAGATTCATAGGATCAGAAACTGCCCTTGATTAACAGATTATTGAGCAGCAGAAGATCTATTATAAATTTCCTATTAATCACGGTTTTATTCAAGGACCTTGCATTCACTTTTTCAGAAAGTTTTATTGTTTTGTGAATGATCCACTTTTTTTTATCTTCTCCATTCCTCTACCCATTATTATATAAAACTTATGTCTGGTATGCGGCTTGATTTCCTTCACTGAACATGGTGTTTATGAATCCTTTCCCAATGGTAGCTATTGATCTGCAGTTAGCTTGTTTCCCTCTTCCTTTCCTAGTCTTGTTGATCCACCTAATCAAACCAATTCAACCCTAAAGAATCAAATGGGTACTGGGATTTTCCTTCAAGCGGTCTAAGAAAAAATTATAGTGCTAATAGGATCAACAGATGATCCTTCAACATAAACTAGGACCACTGTAGGAAGAAGCAGTGAGGGTAATTGGAGAATTGGCCACTATGCAAGGTAAGGTCAAGCAAGAAGTGGTTGAGCCATAGAAAACACTTACAGACTTGATCGTGTAGGGGCACGAGAGATAGCAACAATAGAGGATGCAATCATAAAAGAGGTAGAGGTAGAAAAGGATGCCTCTCAAAACTTCATTTCGGCATGGAAGAGTAGGCAACAGGCCTAAGTGGCTCGGGACGAGCCACATGTGAGTGTTGGGGGCATGTTGGACAGGCAGTTTGGATACAGTTTTGGGAGAAAATACTAAGTATAGGGAAAGTACACAGAGAGAGGAAATTCTATTTGCAACTAAGATGCATCCAGGAGGACAGTGCGTAGAAGGAGGAAAGTGCGTAGGAGGAAGAGATTGCATAGAGAGAAGAATAAAGCCGATAGAGAATAAAGAAAGAGAGTGAGATAATAAAGCATGATAGAAGGATAATAGCATTGCATTTTATAGATAAAAGAATAGTATAAAAGCATCATGCAGGTTGAAAAGCAGAAGAAAGTCATTGAACAACTAGTTAATTGAGTTGGCCATGCATTGTAATGGGGTATTTTTGGGATGAACAGACTAGGATTTTCAGCCCTAGATTTTTGTATAAATATGTAACGGGTTGGGATATTAGGGGTTTTCTCTCTGCTATGGTTGGGTTTAAATTCCATGTAATTTATGTGATGTTATATTTTGTTATATGTTGAATTCCAGAGTCGTGAATGTAACAGTCTGTTGGTGAGAAGAATGAATAAAGAGAGGTTACATAGATGATATTGAATCTTGTGTTGTCTCACTTTCTATGTGTGCTTATGAATTCTATTTGTATTCCTTGTAGCATAGACTTGTCTTATGGATTAATTATGGTGTAATCTTCATGACTGTGACCGTAAGAAATCTATGTAATAATCAGAAATATGTTGAGTATTGCAATCTGAATCATAAGTAAGTAATATTGAATAGAACCAAATCATGCGCATAGATGTAATAAGGAATAATGAACTGGATGTTTTCCTCACTTTCCCTTACTATTGTAGAAGCCTAGTTCTCGCAGTCCCAATAGATACCTCAGGTGAGACTTCATCTACGCAAGCAGGTGATGTCGAAAGGGTCGATGTCTGGTAGGTTTGTTGGTCGTAGATAAATTGAACCTGGGGTCTTACAACTCGTGCACAAAAGAGGGAAGGCCATTGTTAGTTCCTAGGCCTGCATCTCAACCTCCTACTCCTCAAACCATCTTATTCATCCATCAACTTATCTCTTACTTAATCTTTCTTCTTCATTGTGTGTTAGGTCATGTTTCGTTATGTCATCTCCTCCTTGCTTAGCATTATGTGTTTTGATTTTTATAAGGTTGATGTCACTTCCTGATTTGAGTTTGAACAAGACTTATCACCATGGTTTATATCACTATTGGATCACCAAAGAGTTGAACTAAGCCTACAAATGCAAAATATGTCGATTGCAAGAATGCCAACATTCTTGCAATCAACAGACAGACTTTGTTTTATGAGTTTTTATGATTTAAAAAAATATTTCAAAGTTTGAATAAATCCCCTATGACACCAAATTCGTTCTTAGTTTCTCCTACAACCCTTGAAACCTTGTGAATTGGCTCTTCGAATAGTTTTCATTGCAGATTTGGAGAAAAACTTAAGTAGTGCATCCTTGGCCAACATTACCAACAATAAACGACTAAGACATAATAATAACAGTGAGGGATATCAACAGTGCGTTGGATATTGGGTTACAATAATGATGTGGATTAGTTCCATGAGATTTCAAATTAGAGTTTATTTCCACCAAGAAGAGATCAAAGAATATTCACTAAAGGGATTTATTACCAGCTAAAAAAAATGCAACAATTCTAAGTAGAAGATGTCGGGCTTAATTTGTGAGAAAATGGTAAGGAATTTGAAAAAATTGCTACAACCCCACTTCAGTAATGGGGTGATTTATCCTACCAATGAACAGTTTTCAAAATTTCACAACAGTTTAGGAGAAAATTTGGTCTGATCAGAACAATATTTTCCAGAAACGCAACAATTCTAAGTAGTGGATTTCAGGCTTAACTTGTGAGAAAATGGTAAGGCATTTGTAAAAATTGTTAAAAAACCCACTTTACGAATGGGACGATTTAGCCTAATTGTGAGAGGTTTTCAAAATTTCTCGGCGGTTTAGGAGAAAATTTGGTTTGATTAGAATAAAATTTTCCAGGAATTAATTACTTCTAGATTAATGGACAAGTGCAGAGTATTCTGCATCTTTGGTCAATTTCCAAATTTCCAGGGCACCTGACAACAATGGATGGTAGTCAAGAGACCAGTGACAGATTTCAAGGAAATTTGTTCCAAATTTCTCCCAGTTTATTTGAAGATATCATTTATTTTTAGTTCATTAACCAATTCCATCTTTTGAAGACTTTTGTTATGCAGCTCATACACTTTTGTTATCGGCAATAGCTCCAGTTACAGTGATAGAATATTTTTGGTTTAGTTAGAGATATTATTACTAGTTGTAATAAATTTATTCTTTTGATAAGAACAATGTTTTGATTAAGGTCTAAGTGATGGGGATTTATCCCTGTGAACTAACACTTGAACTCAACTTCACTTAGTTTCAACAAGTTTTCATGAATTGTAATCAGAATTGAATAATGAAATTGATATCTATAGGTCTTCCTGTAATGCAAAGTTTAACTATAGAACTTAGATCTGAGATAGGTATTTGAATCCTCTTGATGGATAAAGATATGAAGAGGTGAATGTAAGAAGGGGGAGTTTTTTTAGGAGGTTCAATGTTTTGGGTATCAAGCATCAAGATTTTGGTTGGGCTTTGAAGTACAAAATTGTTAATTTTTCCACCTAGTGAATATAATTTTTGGTGACAGATTGTCTTCTCAAATATTGTTTGTCTTATTATCTTATCTGAATGCAAATTCAAATGTATGCAAAGAATTGCTTATTTTCCTTTCATATATTGTCTCAACAAACCTTTTTATTGTCATGCAACATGATTTCAGTTAATGTTTCAATGAATGGTTTATTGTCATACAACATGTTTGGAGGATTTATGTTTGGGCACATATTTTGGACATGAAATATCATTTTAAGTCTGAAAGTTCATACAGCAAATGACACATTGTATGCTTGTTAATATTTCCTTTCTTTCATCTTCATATATTTATCTGCTTACCAGAATGCATGCCACCAGCTAAGGAAAATATTGTAGTTGATGTTGTTGAACAGTCCAACTAGATCCTTGTCCTTGAAATCCCATCTATCAACTAACCATCAAAATAAACAAACTTAGTTCATAAAAAAATCAATCATTCCAACACTTGAGGTGGCTTAGCTCTTCCCTTTAGTAGTCAGGTGTAGACCTTAGTACCAACATCTTCTGGCGTCACTGTCGTGGAATGGAGTAATGAAGCAATCTTTCTCTGGGAGAATGAAAACAATCAGATCTAGTTTTTTATGGTGAACAAAATCTAGACACATTCAAACTACAGATCATTCACTTGGAGAATCTATGGTTAAAGAATCTAGTGGTGAATCCACAGTCTCAAGATGTCAGACACTCGAATGGTTTTTATTTTGGCTCAAAGGTTTGTTCCATTTAATTTCTTTGTTGTTACAATCTTTTCGAATGCTTTTCCTACTATAGATGAGTGGGGGGATTGCTTTCCCAAATTTAGAGAAGATAGAGATGATAATCCTGCAGATCATTTGCTTGAATTTCATGAATTCATGTATCAGCTGGGAATACATCATGAGGATGTCTTAATGAAAATGTTCATGTACTCATTAGAGGGAGAGAAACGGGAATTGTTTCGATCTTTACCTCCTTTTAGTATATCTTCTTTAAAATATTTTCATTCTTCCTTTCATAACCATTGCAAGAAATATTTTTCTAACGAGTTCCTTTTTTAGCATTGTTGTGAGGAATTTGAGCTCCATATTCAACGTTAAATTATCATGGATGACAAAGGAATTGTTGTTGAAAAGAATAGTTCTATCAAAAAGGTGGAGGAAGATTTGATTGATAATTTTACAAGTGTAGTTCATGACATCCATATGGTAGACACATTTTCTTTTACATCAAATGTTTATAATATTTTTTGCATGGACCAAGTTGTTGCTCAAAAATTCAATGAAGATCCACCTATTTTTTATGAGTATGAGGAAGATTCAGACAAACAAATTTATGCATCAACACATATAGAATCTCGTATAAATGGACCTATGTATGACAACTATGTGTCTGATTCATTTGAAGATAGTGAGGGAGATAAAGAGACAATCCAATTGGATACAGATTTCATTGTACATGATGCCCATGCTTTTGTAGTTGATGAAATCAATTTTGGGCCTTCCCATTCCTATGATTACTATGCTTATGCTAAATGTGATAAAGAATATTATGCACCAGAAATATGTTAACATGTTCCAGACAAGTTTGTTTCCTTTGATTGTTATTAAACATATGATGTTCATGAATTAGTTTAAGGAGATCAAGGGGATTTTGGTCTCACAGATGAAGAAGAATTTACAAATCAGCCATTTGGTCCATTTTATCAGTGGGACATTTGTCAGATTCTTCAATATCCAATGGCCATCTACATGGAGTGAGAATGAAACAAAGAATCTTTTATCCTTAATGCTTTGGGGACAAAATTGTTGAACTATAACTATTGACCTCAAATTTTTTATAAGTTGTTATTGTTTGAAATTTTCTTTATCGTGATCAAAGGCATGAAAAGATCCCATATTATGACGTAGTTGTTGACATGGTTTCACTGGAAATTATCCCATACATGATCAGATTGAAATTATCCCATTTTATACATGATAAGCTCTTTTTTTAGCATGTTTAAAGATCAATTTTCAGTTAATTTTCAGTAGTGTGGATTTCCAATTTGACATGATATGCAATATATTAGCATGAAAAAATGACTCCATATCCCAATGGATACACAGGTACCAAGAAATTTTTAGTTTTCCATTTGGATTTTCAGTATGTAAGAGGGGTTTTTTTTTCTTCAATTGAGCAGTTGCAGCATAGACAGAAGTAAGGCACACATGTTTTTTGTTCTTAGAACCTCATAGGGAAGTGATACCCCTAGTTGGAGAAGATGTTAGTTCGTAGGCATGCATCTCAGCCTCCTACTCCTAAAACCAGCCTATTCATCCATCAAATTAGCTCTTAGTTACTCTTTCTTTTTCATTGTGTGTTAGGTCATGTTGCTTTATGTCATCTCCTCCTTTCTTAGCATTATGTGTTTTTATTTTGAAAGGTTGATGTCACCTCCTGATTTGAGTTTGAACAAGTCTTATCACCATGGGTTATATCTGCTAAGCCCTAATATTGTCTCATTACCCCTTAATTGGGGCATATTATATCAGTAATGTTATTTTATTTATGTCGGCTTTAGGCCATTAGTTGTAATTATACCTCCTAGTCTCCTATATATACTAAGGAGACATTTTCATTTTGAATCATCTTGTACTTGAATATTTAAGTGGGGTAAAAGGAGGTTGCCCCCTCGAAGAGGCTTATTATCTGAAATTATCTCTTTTTCAAGGCATTGAGTACTTTTTCTGAGGTTTTTATATGCTACATTGATATTTGGTTCTTAACATATGGTATCAGAGCTCAAGGTCTTGGGGTTTCGATGCTATATCTGAGACACCTTGGCATTTTTGCTATAACTTTTTTTCTACAACGTTTCAGAAGGAATAGCTTGGAGGATATTTATCATACAAATCAAGGTATGTTGGGTTCAAAATTCAACTCCTAAGGCCTTACACTTTTGGAGATACGGCCTATACAAGATAAGGTTCTGGAATCATCCTGAACTGAGTCATTGCGGAATTTTCACTATAAAAACTTCTTTGTAATGTTTCAAACCCTGAAATATGGAGGATGTTTACAAAAATCAATAAAGTATCTGTGGTAAAAAATTTAGCTTCTGGGTCATCTTAAATTTGTAGATACACCATGTGTAAGATACGGTATCTGATTAGTCCTATTAACTAGTCTCAAGAAGGTGTTCCAGGTAAAACAATCATAAATTATTCCTAGAGTATCCAAATTGAGTGGGACCGGTTTCATTGGATCATGTACAGTCTGCCATATTTCTGGTGTGAGTTTCATAATTTTATATCAATTATTTTGTGTGGGGCACGCTATACAAGTGAGATCTCCTGGAAAGGACAAAAATCAGCAAGTTGTGGGGAAGTTATCGTAAATTCCACTTGGCACATCCAATTTTAATCAGACATGTGGAATTGTAGAGAAGAAATATCAGATAACTACATAAAAGAAAGTTTCAGACCCAGAAGGGCCGAAACTTAGGAGATACAACATAACAAAATATTGTCTAGCAGAACCACCTCAAAATCAAGGTTCAAAAGTGATACTTTGCCAACATGCCACCAAAAAAGGGAACTTCTACACCAAATAAGCCTCCAGAAAATCCTACTTGGACTCTTGATGAAGGTGAAGAAATATGTAGGGACATAAATGAACTACA
>WSFP011564587.1:0-10934 GCA_009831015.1 Picea engelmannii
AGGTTTTATTTCATTTGTTCCATTGTTGATATCTTGGTTCATGGATGTATACTTAAAAGTGACTAAGTTTTAAAGTAGTTAATGAATGTCTAAGTATACAAGAGTTGCACAAGAGTAGGAGTGTGACTCATTGGTAGCCTAGAATGGAGTATAGGTATGCTCTAGGTGAAGAGGCATAGTTTGGATGAAATAACCTTGGTGTTTCCAAGTAGCCAAGCATGAAACATTGCAGTGTCACATACCCTCAAGAGGTGCACGATCTCAAGGCACATTGTGGGGACATGATAAATGGTATCAGAGAAGATTTGTTGCAGATTTTGGAGAAGGGTTGGGGATATATTCACCTCTATCTCAATGATAAATGGTATCAGAGCATATTTTGAAGGATTTTTGTTGTGAAGGAAGCTCAATGGGAATTTTCACAGACTTGGTGACCGATTTAGTGCAACAAACTTGTTCATCGTAGAATTTACATCAGAATTATGACAGAGTTTTGGTTGACAATGCGATGGGATGGTTGAGCTGGGTGCACACCTTGTGTAGACCAAGAAAAAAATTATGGTGAAACAAAGCACTTGGAGAGGTTGGGTGATTGTAGAAATCATCACAGAACTTGTCACAATATTGATTAGAGAGGAAAACTTGGTTGGTTTGATTCGTGACATAATTCAGTGTTGGACCTGTTGTATACACCTTGGAGAGACCAAGAACATAGTTCATTGGGAGAAAAAAGCACTTGGGAAAATCAATTGAACAAAGGATCTATTACATGACTTGTCACATAGATAACCGAAGACGTGATCATAGAAGCAAAATGTAGAGGGTGATCATAGAAGTGATTGAGAAAGGGAGAATTGTTGGGTTGTAACAAGGTGAAGAACTTGGGTGCATTGGATCACCTAGGGAAACCTAGAGCAACTCTACAATAGGTATTTGGTTGGGATTTTTTCCATCACAACGTCTTCATGCCATGCTTCATCGAGAACAATAGTTGAGTTGGGCTGGGTTGTTGGATGAGATCATAACCTTCAGATGAAGTATCTCTTCATAGAGTTGCGACAGTCGGTTAGCAGCAGAATGACTTGAAAGTTGGGCAAGGGATGCATGGGGCCTTGAAACGGAAGAAGTCAAGGTATGGATATGACAAGAAATTGGAGACGAGTTTGGTTGGTTACATGTTAAGTTTGGAATTAGAATAATTTTAGAAGTGGATTCATGGAATCAACCTTGTGTCACAACGAATGGTGGTTGAGGTGAGTTCATGTGAAGAGTTGGTTACTTGGGAACAAAGGTCCAAGACAACAAGATTAGAACATGGTTACAACGAACGATGTTGTTGATAAAGGTATATGGTTGGATTAAATTCTTTCATTTTCCAAGTATTATAGTGAATTATTTGAAGGGAATATAGATGGCATGGTGGTTCAAGTGCATTCCATCTCCTTGGTGAAAACCAACATACTTGAGGGTGACTCAAGTAGTGTATATTTGAAGAAGTATTGCATCAATTTGGAATTCCTTGGTTGGGTGAATGTGCATAAGAGCTTGTGATGACCTAATTGGACGAGTGCTATGGTGGACTTAGGAATATTTGGATGTAGTTGTGAAGGTGGCTTGTGGAAGCTACCAAAATGTTTGATAACGTGTGTTGGACAGGTCGATGCGGTGGTGGGAAGTGAAGTGTATTTGTGTTGAGTTGAGAGGATGGGTGAGGTGCCCTGGTGCTTGGTGCCTTAGCTATATTTGTTGAGTTAGGTGGTGACTTGATGAGTCAGGATGATAGCGGCAAAGTTTGGATTCTTGTAGCAAGTGCAATGAATTTTCGTTCCAAGAGACGAATGGAGTCAGCAAGGAAGTAGACCAAGAATTATTGGTAGTCAAACTAAATGGGTAGAACACATGAAAATTTACTTGGGTGGTATTCACTTTCCTTTGGTATGGGATATTGGATGAGGTAGATCACACCTTGGTGACTTGCGAACGATTGTGCGATGACTCAGAGATCGTGCGGGGGTCATTGGTTGAGGTTGGCAGAGTATTGGTTCGAACGTGCCTAAGGCATGAAATTTATTTGAAGTGAATCATTCTACTTGGAGCAATTTGGACAATTCATTGGGATGTTTGATGATGTAGGTGTGTTGGGCACACTCATTGTAGATGTTGAGATGTGTTGAGGTGACTTAATGAAAGGAGGCAAGTTGGGGACTTGCCTTTTTTTGGAGGATTGTGTGAATGGGTGGATTGCAACATGAAGAGAATACTTGGACATGAGTGTTTCTCTTGCTTTGGATAGCATGGTTAAGGGTGAATCCTTACCATTCCAAGGCATATATAAAAATACGTAGCATCATTCCTGGGTGACGAAGTACTGAGGCAAAGTTAGTCTAGATGTGCAGTTCTTGCAACATATTGACTAATTGTGCCATGAGGAGGACAATGGAGTCAAGTTGCTGTGAAAAAATTTGTTTCAAGGTGAATTCATAGTGAAACAAGGTGAAGGGAAATGTTGAATTGGTTTGAGATCGTTGTAGGATGGATTGAATTGCAAAAGGAAGTGACAACTTGTGCATGAGGGTGGGAAGTCTCAAGAAGTGTGACAATTGAACTGGCCATTCGACTAGTTTACGACTTAGGAGAGAACAACAACATGACAAAGGGGTCAAGAATATGCACACACCAGTAGGTTCAAAGTAATTCACTTAGACATTTTAGAGGATCTCCTTGACAAAGATTGGATGATGGCAGCAATGGTGAGGCAAGGATGGACACTTGCCTTAGTCTTTGGATTTGGATAGGGTGACAGAGTTGTGACAGGAAAATCTAAGTTCGGGCATGAGGAAGTGCATTCTCATGAGTTGGGAGAAACGATTGGACTAGCTACCCAATCAGTGCAAGGCATGGGGGATTGTAACATCCCTATTACCTATAAAACTTCTTTGATACCACAACTATAACATCCCTGTTACCTATCAAACTGATTTGATACCACAAATGTATCATCCCTGTTACCTATCAAATTGCTCTGATACTGATTTGTAACATTACCCAGCCTACTACTGAGTAATGCTAATCCAAAATCCAGTGCATAGATTCAACTCTATAACATTAGTCTACGTAGTAATACTTGAAGTAACGTGCTCAACCCCAAGCCGAGTCATGCAACACAAAATTTCCTCTTTTTAGACAACTTGAAACAATAGAAGTAACTTGAAACAACTATGTGCACAAGCATTTTGAGCACACACCACTAATGTGTGTGTAATACACTCCGAACATGTGATATCTACTACACACACAACCATTTTGGCATCACATGCCAATTTTGTTTCCTTGTGTGCGTAGACTACTTCCCTGTGTGCATTAAATTCATCCTCTGGTGCACACAAAGTATTTCCTTGCATGAAAGACCATTCTAAACTCACCTTAGAGACTCACGACAAATATCATAAGGTTAAATTATAGGAAAACTAACAACAACTATCTTACTCATGCACAACTATAGATACTGACTATCATCACCACACATACATGTGTAAGCAACATAATACAAAATAACAACAATTACTTATATGCAACAACATACAAGAATTTAACCCAT
The DNA here is from genome assembly GCA_009831015.1 of Picea engelmannii. NCBI lineage: Eukaryota > Viridiplantae > Streptophyta > Pinopsida > Pinales > Pinaceae > Picea > Picea engelmannii. The sequence goes on from WSFP011564587.1 coordinate 3,599, forward strand.
ATTAAACACATATAATTTAGCACACCGTAAATAAGACAATCACATAAATACACTTATCTTTTATGAAAAGTCATCAACTGCATGCAGAACTCAGGCATTCCTACAAGCCATAGACTCTATTGCTCATATAATTTCAGGAATAGGTCACCCACAAGATGGGGCTTAACTCCACTAGGGAAAAATGGTTCCTAATTCCAAGCTAAGGTATGATAATCAACATAATTTCTTAGTCCAAGGTGCCATTATTGTTACAGAAATATTCCCCTGCGGACATGTTAACTTTCCCTTGGATTATTGACCCCTATACCAAGATAGAAACAATCATTTGGACACTACCATTCCTATAAATTCATTTTTCTTATTGAAAAAGAGAGGAGAAGGTAAAGTAGGATGCACTTTGTTTACAACGTTTTTCCCAGCTGTTCCTATCCACAAACTTGATCCAATTTCTGGCACAAATCAATACATGCAATGAACAATACGAAACAAGCGACTTCCTTCTACTCTAATAGATTAGGAAAAGAAAATTAATCTATTCATATCAAATTAAACATATACAAGCACATGAAACCACATACTTGAAGGAAATGGGGCAAGTATATTAAATGAGAACAAATAAAACTTACAGACCATGAATGATGTCAGTTGCAACTCCTCCAATCTATCCTCGTCCAACCCTTGCATGAATCCCACAATCATAAGTCTGATATCTCCAAGATTCCCCTCCTTCTCCATGGAAATCCCTCATTATATAGGATTTAGAGGCTTAACCACTATGGAGAAGATCACTCACTAGATCCACTAAAATGGGATCTCCAAGCTTTTTAGGGAGAAAATATCTCTCAAGGATTTTAGGGAAAACTATCTCTCAAGGATTTTAAAGAGGACATATCTCTCAATATCCACCAAATTAGGATTTTGGTTTGAGAAAATATCTCAACCATCCATGATATTCTCAACCTCTCCTTGAGATTAGGAAACTAAATGTGAAGTGGATTCTCACACTAAATTAATTTCCTTTTTATGAATATTAATAAATAATTCATGTGCACATAGTATTTTGACCTTCATATGATATATTTTTTCTCCTCATTGACTAGGGATTGTGAAAAATGTTCTTTCATGGTGTCAAGGTGTATGCGACACTTAGCAAGGTGCATATGACACTTTTACGACACCTACGATACTTAGGGTGAAGTACTTAAGTGTGGCATTTTGATGTGTAACAGATGCCCCCTAAAGTGTGAGGCCAAAAGAGAAATTGATGGCTGAAACACTTTACAAATTCTTCAATGCAAGGGTGTGGAGTTGGAGAACCTGACAGAAGCTGCAAAAAACCATTAGACATTATTAATATATGTTCCATTTCCGAGGCATACATACCTATGCTCATAATACGATATATCTCAAAGCACGACTGCCAACCAATACACCGCGGGTCCATGAAAAATATTGACTAAGGATATGGCCACTAGAGATACAATGTGGATCCATACCTCCATGACATGAAATGATCGTAGCCACAAAAAATACACAGTGGAGCTACAAGATGATAAACCATAACCACATACCAATACAATGTGGATCTATGTGACAATACATATATCAACATGCTCATATGATATCCTTCACAACCTGGGAAAATAAGATAATATAGTGAACACTCAACCCAATGTCTTCGTCCCAATCCTGATGTGGTACGAATATAACCATGTGAATAGATGATCTGATGTCAAAAATGGTAGAAACCACTTGATAATCGATCATTGAGGTAAACCGTTAACAACTACGAGGGAAATCACCAATGATGTCAATGAATCCCAAGGTACCCTAGTACATTCCAGTGAATGTGAATAAATGAGTTGATGTCGAACATTCATGGAATCATTTGATTAGAGGTCAATAATGTGAACCTATAGTCAGAAGTGAGGAGGCCTGCCATTGCGACATGTAGGTGTCAAGGTACTAACTGGTTTCTAATTCTAATTCCTAGATGATATGTTGAAGTCGACATGAAAATACTCGTTGAAGGAGGGCCTTGGTGTATCCCCCATCATCGACATGAAACAGACACAAGAAAGTGATGTAAGATGGTGAATCGAATGAGTATGGAATGACAAAGGAAATGGAAACTGACAATACTGTAGATGGATGGTTTGAAGTGAAACTTCCCTTGAACATGATGAGGCACGAAAACTTACTTGGAAGCATTGACTCGACGAGTACCAAGAATGTAATGTGTAACAACTACTACAACAAGCCTTCAATCTCTCATTTCCCTCATGCCTATTACACCGAAGGAAGTGTGCCCCTTCTCTTCTCAACATTCCCTCGACTGCCCCACTTCCCTTCTAGGGTTCCAACAACATGCTGGATAGGAAGTCTCAAATCCCTGCAACTAATTCCTGGCATACTAGGGAACAATTCCCAACAAAACTCTCACCTGGAGAAAATGCTTACGGGCTTGAAAAATCGCCTCTTCAACAACAAATATTTCACTTAGAGAGACTTCTCATGGGTCTGAAAACCCACCTCTTCGACAAAAAATACTCTTTGGTTACAATACAAAAAAACCATTACAATATTTTCTCTATAGATAAGGTAATAACCATCATATCTCAGATGGTCTGACCCCTTTCCGCATCTGAGAAAAAATGAACTAAATCCCCCAGAATGAGTTCTCCTCCCCAGAATACACTAAGGCCAACAATATATAATGCATGCCTTAAAATGGACACTTGTCACCTTTGGAACTAGATTTATCCACTTGGTGAACCATTCCCATCCCTTGGGAACTTAGGATAATTAAATATCCATAAATTACACATTTTCTGAAAATATTAATAAAATATTCTCTAGGACTTATGTCCCCCCCACTTTTCCATTTTCCGATGGAGTTATCCCCCAATATATTTTCTTATGATCTGTCTATACGCAACGATGTGATAATATTAACAACTCGAGTGTGATTACTTTTACATGAATAGGTGCACTGGCCTATTTTCATCCCGACTCACCAGCCTCATAACCACACAGGCTCTCCGGCCTCAAATACATATACATCCATATATATATATATATATATATAAAACTCAGTTCGATGCACACTTCTAGGTAATCCTCACGCACTTACTCAAGTGTGCACATCACTATGAAATGTGCGCACCCTATATTTGATAACAATTCTTATGCACTACTCAGGTGTGCACAAAGCCACAACTTGGTGCCCAATGACTCACCAACCTATATGAATATTTACATTAACAATTGATACCAATGGCTCACTAGCCTATATGTGCAATTACAAAGGGTTTCAGATTAGGGACATTACATTCCCCTCCCCCTTATTTATGCATTGTCCTTAGTGCATTATATACACATGTACAGACAAAATTTCAAAAATCTTCAAAAATTTGTGGATACTCTGGCCGCATAGCATCCTCACACTCCCAAGTTGCATCCTCAATATCGTACCAGGTCCATTGGACCTTTACCAACTCCATGGTTCGATTCTGGAGATTTTTGATTTTCCGATCCAATATGCAAACCGATCACACTCGAAAATTGCCTTCTGGCTCCACCTGAATCACATTCCAATCAATAATATGATTATCACCATGTACGTACTTTTTAAGAAATGATACATGGAAAAAATTGTGAATACATAAGGATGCAAGAAATGCAATCATATATGCGACAGGACCAATCCTATCTAGGATTTCAAATGGCCCATAGTAGCACGTTGCCAACTTAGAAAAATTTCCCAACTTCAAGGAACTATGTGTGGCTTTTAATTTCAAGAACACATGGTCACCCACTTTAAAATCTCCGTGGGTTTTGCCTTTATCTCCGTAGCTTTTCTTCCTGTCTTGGGAAACCTTTAAATTCTACCTTATCTTTAATATCTTCTCCTCCATTTCCCAGATCATATCTGGCCCAACCACTGTGCGGTTTGCTGGGTTGTCCCAACTCACTGGCATGTTGCACTTTCTACCATAAAGTGCCTCAAATGGGATAATCTTTAAAGATGATTGATACCCATTGTTGTAAGAAAAATATACTAGGTGAAGGTAGTCTTCCCATTTTTATGGATTATCCATCACATACATCTTGAGAATATCTTCAATCACCTGATTTACTCTCTTTGTTTTTCCATCTGTCTCAGGGTGATATGTTGTGATAAATTTCATATTTGTTCCAAATCCTTTGAATAAACCTTTCCAAAATTTTTAGGTGAACTTGGAATATTTGTCAGACACAATTGTATTAGGTACACCATGCAGCGTAGCAATTTCTTGCATGCATATTTTAGCAATGTTGGATGTCTTGTGCGCTAACTTCATTAGAATAAAATGGGAAACGTTAGTAAGCTTGTCCACCACTACCATAATAAAATCATGCCACGTGGAAGTCCTAGGAAACTTAGTAATTAAATCTATGGTCACAAATTCCCACTTCCACTCAAGAATGGGAAAAGGCTGTAGCAAATCAATTAGATGTCTGTGCTCAACCTTGACCTTTTGACATTCAAGACATCTTGCAATAAAATCAACAACCTCCTTTTTCATACCTGCACAAAAGTATTTTTTTTTTACTGCAGAAATTGTCTTCTGGTATCTTGGGTGTCATGCATGATGAACCTTATTCATCTCTAATAATATCATACTTTTAAACTCCTAATCATTTGGCACATAGGATCTGCATCTATACATGAGGATTCCATCCTATTTTAGCTCATAACCTTCCAAATTATGCTGCTACATACCTTGCTATAAAGTCTCCTTATGTCCACATAATGCTGATTTGATTTAGAAAATTCTAAAATTCTAGCACAAAAATCTGATTTGTACATGCTAATGGCTGTAACATGCATCTTGTGCACCCTCTTGCTGAGTGTGTCACCCACCTTGTTCTCTTTTCCTCTGATATGCTTTATATCAAAGTCATACTCACTGAGGAATTGTAACCACCTACTTTGTTTGACATTTAAACTTGGATATCAAAACAGATACTTCATACCACTATGGTTTGTTCTCAGCTCAAATATTTTACCCATGAGATAGTTCCATCACATCTTAAAGGCATACACTATGGATGCCAATTCTAATTCATGAGTAGCATAGAGAATTTCATGCTCTTTTAAGTTTCTTGATTCGTAGGATATCACATGCCCATTTTGACTAAGGACTCCACCGATCCCTTCTTTGCATGCATCCATGCATACAATGAAGTATTCATCTGAATCAACGATTCCCAAAATTGGTGCACTTATCAACTTAATCTTCAAGTGCTGAAAACTCCTTACACAATCCAGAGTCCATTCAAATCGCACACCCTTCTTTTGCAAGGATGTAATTGGATGCACAATCTTTGAGAAGCCTTCAATAAACCTTCTTTGATAGCCTCCAAGTCCCATAAAGGATCTCACCTCTATGACATTTCTTGGTGTCGGCCATTCCTCAATGGATTTTATCTTTTCTAGGTCCACAACTATTCCTTCCTTGGAAATGATATGACCCAAATAATGAATTTGTCGTTGGTAAAATGAGAACTTTCTCAACTTTGCATACAATTGATGCCCCCTCAAAACTTGCAGCATCATCCTCAAGTGTTTCTCATTCTCTTCCTCATAATTTGAGTAAATAATATGTCATCCAAAAATACAATGACAATCGTATCTAAGTAATTTCTGAAAACTCCATTCATCATACACATGAAGACAAATGGTGCAGTTGACAACACAAAAGGAACCACTATGAACTCATAATGTCTGTACCTTGTTCTGAAGGTAGTATTTTTGATGTGTTCTTCTTTAATTCTCACTTGGTGATATACAAATATAAGATCAATATTTGAAAATATGTGCATGCCCTTCAACTGATCAAAGATGTCATATATCCTTAGAAAATGATACTTGTTCTTTATTGTTACTTTTTTTAATTTCCCGAATTCGATACAAAGTATCAACATACCATCCTTATTTTTCACAAACAATAATGGGGAGCCCCAAGGTGACACACTTGGGCGTATATACCCCTTCTTCAGAAGATCTTCAAGTTGCATTTGTGATTCCTTCAGCTCTGGCATACTCATCCTATAAGGAGTCTTGGATACCTGTTCTTCTCCATGCATCATAATTATAGAGAAATCAATATCTCTTTTAGGTGGAAACCCCGATATCTCTTTAAATACATCCTTAAACTCTTTTAGTATTGCACAATCTTCAACACTCGACACTTTATCCTTAGGTACCTCCTCCATGTGTTCTGCAAATACTTGACATCCTTTCCTGTAACTTTTCTTCAATTGCAAGGCTGAAACTTCTCTGATAGTTACAACCCTTGGAATGCCTTGAACTATTCTTAAGTTCCCTTCCTCATCCAAGCAAGTAAATGCCTTATTGTAACAGTCTAGAACGACATGATGTTGATCCAACCAATCCATACCAATGAGGCAATCATACGAGACCAAAGGTAAGATATTCAAATCAACTTTTGTGCTCAATCCATTCATTTCCATTGGAAATGCCTCGACCATCTCATTAATTTTCCCTTTTTTCTCTTGTAGCTAACTGCACCAACCAATGTTTTCCAAGATTATTTCTCGATAATTGGAATCTTTCCACCATCTTAGGATCTAGATAAATACTACTAGCTCCTAAATCAATTAAAATAGAAATAGGTTGGTCATTAATATTACCTTCCACTTCAATCATGTGTGACTGAAACTCAACTTGATTGTTATCCAAGGCTGCATAAATCCTAGGTACATTTCTTCCCATGTCTTCAACTATTGCAACTTACTATACAATGTGCATAATTTTCACTTTTTCACCTCTTTGAGGGCAATTTTTGTGCATATTATCTCTGCCACAACCCCAACATTGAATAGGTTGTTGCCTTGGATTTTTTCCCACTATCTCAGTCATTCTAAGCTCATTAAGAGTTGGCTATCCTTACACAGTATTTCTGAAAAATGGTGGCTTATCCCCCTTCTTCCTCTGTTCCACCTTGCTTTTCATCTTGTCTTCCCAAACCTTTTGGAAAGTTGGTCTTCCCCTTTGCTAATCATAAATACACTTAGCATGCCTTATAGTTTCCTCCAATGTATTGGGGTCATCCTATTGTATCTTGTCATTGATAAATGATGGCAACCCACTTAGATACCGATGAATTTGAACTTGTTCATCCTTGATGAATGCAACATATTTTAGCAACTCTAAAAATCTTCTTTCATACTCATTTATTGTCATACTCCCAAGATTGAGTTCAAAGTACTCCTTCCTTTTCTTGTCATAGTATCACTTGGTTAAGTATTTCTTTTGAAACTACCTCTT
>WSFP011564590.1:0-10934 GCA_009831015.1 Picea engelmannii
TTTCATGCATGTGATGAATGATGTATTCAGGCCTTTCCTAGATGACTTTGTGATTGTATATTTAGACAACATTCTTGTTTTTAGTGGGACTTGGGATGAGCATGTGAGGCATGTACAACAAGTATTGGATACTTTGCAAAGGGAAAATTTGTATGTAAAATTGTCTAAATGTGAATTTGGCAAGACTACACTTGTGTACTTAGGTGATATTGTAGGAGGAGGACAACCGAAAATTAACCCTTCCAAAATTGATGTAATTGTAAATTGGCCTAAGCCAAAATGTGTAACCAAAGTCCGAAGCTTCTTAGGTGTAGTCTAGTATTGGAGGAGATTCATTCCCAACTTCTCCTTTATAGAAGCTCCTTTGCATGCCTTAACCAATGTGAAGAACACGTTTCAGTGGGAAGGAAAGCAACACAAATATTTCAATATTTTGAAGGAGAAGATCAATACCACACCAGTATTAGCAATGTTGAATCTTCAATAGACTTTTGAGATTGAGACATATGCCATTGGATACGCAATGGGTGCATTATTGATGCAATATCGTAAGCCTATCTGTTACCACTTTGAAAATATTAACCAAGTTGTTGTTAACTATCCTACATATGATAAAGAGTTGTATGCATTAGTCCAGATCATAAAGAAATGGAAGCACTACTTATTATGGAAGGAAACAAACATACATATAGATCACCAACCCTTACAGTATCTTCAAGCACAAACCAAATTGCAACAATCTCGACACTACAGGTGGATGGATTTTCTACAAAAATTTCACTTGGTAATCAAGTACAAAAAGGGTACAAGTAACAAGGTAGTTGATATGCTTTTGAGACCTCCTATTGCTTCTTCTGTTATTTTGAAGAATACTTATTTATCTCATGATAGCTATGTAGAAAAATATGCCATCGATGAATATTTTAAAGAAGTATATGTGAAGCTAACCCTTGGTACACAGGTAGAGAACTATTGTCTGCAGGGAAAATTACTCTACAATCTTGGAAATATATGTATTCCTACAAGTGAATGAGTCCATGTAATACGATAAGCTCATACTTCTCTTGTGTCTGGGAATTTTGGGGTTGAAAAAACTATGGCTCATTTGCAGAGGTTTTTTTACTGGCCTCAAATGAAAGAAATTGTAACTAAATATGTAAAGGGGTGTGTGATGTGTTCTACTTGTAAGCTCACTAATAGAAAACTGGGGCTATACTCACCACTTCTTGTTCCATCCCATCCATGGGAAAGTATCTCCATGGATTTTGTAGGGGGTTTACCAATGACCAAAGGGGGTCATGATTATTTGTATGTTGTAGTGGATAGGTTCAACAAGATGTGTATCTTGATGCCATGTAAAAAGCAGATCACTGCTGAGCAAACTACTAATATCTTCTTTCAACATGTTTGGTTTCACTTTGGATTACCCACATCTATCATCTTGGATCGAGATACTCGATTTCTTGGTGAATTTTGGACTAGCTTGTGGAGACTGATGGACACCAAATTGAAGATGAGCATTGATTTCCATCCACAGACCAACGAACATACATAGGTGGTAAGCCGAATAGTGGTACTTTTTCTTCGAGGCTACTGCAATAAGTGTCCCAAGTTATGGGATGCACAGATACCCTATGTACAACATGCGTACAACCGATATTTTCATTCATCCACTCAGAGTTCACCTTTTGAGACATGTTTTGGGTACCTACCAAAGGTTTCTTTGGACTTGATGTATGGGAGAAATGTCGATGTAAATGAAGAACGAACAAAGGACAGAGCCCACAATTTCATCCAGAGGATCCAACAGATACACCAGGCAATCAAGGAATAGTTGGAGAAAATTCAAGCACAATATAAAGCTCAGCATGACAAGCACAAGGATGATCATCAATTCCAGTTTGGAGACTGGGTATGGCTTCACATCAGTAAGGAGAGATTGAAGTGTGAAGGCAAGAAACTCAAGCCCATTCGTTATGGACCATTCACTATCTTGGAGAAAAGTGGTACCAATGCTTTTCATCTAGATATTCCACCTTATCTGTAGATTTACTTAGTTGTGAATGTTGAGAACTTGAAACTTTTTGAGCCTCCCATGATCATGGATCAAGATGAGGAAGTTTAAATACCATCATTTGATGAGTTTTCACCTGAGTACTTGGATGAGCTACATGAAGATATCATCCTGGATAGGAGGACGAGAAATTCATGTAGGGGTGATGTTGATTATCTTTGAGTAGGCTTAGAAGGCACACATCCAAGCAAGGCAAAGTGGATCGAGAAGGACAAAGTGAGGGGACTCTTCCCTCACTTACCTGTTGATTGATGAAAGATTTTGGTGGTCCAAAAAGATCTTAGTGGGAAGGCATGATCCAAAAGGGATCCAGAGATGGCAAAGAACAAATCAGAACTCACAGAGGCAACTCAAAATGCTCAGAATGACTTCAATAGACAAAGAAAGGGAAAAAATTCAAAGTTCCCAAGCATGATCGTGAATATCATGTCGCAAGACTTCTAATGGTGCAAATGGCTTGTCAAACGAAGTTACAGTTTGAAATATATTCATGGACAAAGTTGTGGTCAAACATGGCAAGTCAACATGGGCCACATCATCGTCCGTACTGCTGACATCAACATGCCACATATTAGCACCAGAGGCTGCCACATGTCCCCTGCTAATAGGATTTTCAGGGTTCCATGTGGACCAGTAGAAAAATGCCATGTGGCACCCCACGGTGATGCCACGTGGCACCACCCAGAAAGAACCACATGTCATGTACAGATTGACGAGGATTGATTTCAGCAATTAGGTGGACCAATCAATGGATGCCACATGGCCCAATCATCAGGAAACACATGGCACCCTTGATATGCCCAAGGAGGGTCGTGACCGAAAAATAATATATATATATAAATAGACCCCCGCTAAATCTAGCGGAGGTCCTGCCATATCTAGCATATCCACAAGATTTAGATGTCGGTATCCAAACATAGCGGGAGTTATAACAATGGACCAAAAGGGAGGCCCATGGGTTTGACCCCGGGACCTCCCCCCATATATAATGTTTTAATTATAGCGTCGACAACCAACTTGCCAATGACCCCATTGGTAAATTTGTCCACCACTTTTCTATTTAAACTAGGTTCCACCCATCCAGAAGGGGGAGGCATGACCGTACGACTACAGACACATATTACAAGGCATGGTCTGTCATTATTACAGGTTGCATAGGGCATAAAAACCGAGACAAGATTCGTCTTTGTCTTGGGAGTGCCAGAGTCGGATCGAGGCATGAAGACAATAATTTTTAGGTAATTCGATGCCATGAATTCAATGGTGATGTTTTTTTTTCTAATATGATCATTATTTTTGCAGCTTGATTTCAAAATGAGGTATATTTATGTATTTGCCAAATTATTTTGTTGAGTTAATGAAAGAGCCTACCCATTTGAGAGTAGGACCCGAAGACGTAGTCCACTGGGGACGAACTTTGTTATCAAGTTCTTGTGTTCAGATCTGATGCTTATGTCTCTTCATTTTTGAGTTTTCCCTTATTTAATGGTGCACTTTAATTTATGCTCATTTAATACAATTCTTTATAAGTCACAATGAAAAGATCTCGGATCACCTTGTTACTCCAATTTTCATTTCTTTAATGATAAAAAAAATATGAAATATAACACCCAAAAAATGTGCTCAAACATTCACCTTGTAACTCCCATCCTCATATAAATAGTCAAATATTTTAGTATCAAAAATAAAACATGATTGTTGCCTAAAAATATAATTATATCCATGTTGACCAAAATGTTATGTCTAAATGTATCTTTTCTATCCAAAACATTCTATCATCCTACCAATAAAATATGTCCTAAAACCAAACATTAAAACCCATATTTACTGTGAGAGGTGGTTTGCCTTTTTTCACTGTTGCCTTCTTATGATAATTTTACTGATGTATCTTGTGCAACATCCTGTAGTTGATTGGAATCTTGGGGTTGGATTTCACTGATGGCATGGAAACAAATATGTTTAAGGTGGACATGAGAGGACACTGATTTAGAGGAGTCTTTGGAAGACTTGGAAGGATTGACCATTCCTTTTCCTTTATCTATTTCTATCTCGGGAATGGCAGTTTTGAGTCTCTTTATTGCATGAGAGGACTTGACTGGTGATGTAACACGATCAATTTGGGCATTTGGGATGAATGGAAATGGAGGAGGGGGAAACGATAATGATAATGTAGGCCAACCATGATGATGTACAGTGGGCTGATGGACAATTTCTTGTCATCCATCACTCATAGGTTGCTCTGGCTGCATAGAGACATGAGGGGGAACACGAACACCATAGAAGTTTTGATGAGGCTGGAAAGGAGGTCTCTCAGGTCTAGGTTGCAGAATCCCTTGGCCAACTAAATTAAAGAATCCATCTTGGAAAAGTTGATTCAATTCTTCCAGATCAACATCAAAGTGAATTGATAATCATGGCCTTCTATGTCCCCGTTTCCAATTATTACCTCTACCTTTGTTGGAACCTCTGCCATTGCTTCCCCTGCTAAAAAAAATGCATCCTGAAGCGTGATTCAAATCAAATATGGAAAAAATTTAACCATTCATTCATTAACATTCTACCTAAATAAAATCAAAATGTTGGCTCTATCATTCACAATAGAAGCACATGAAATCCATCCATTGATACAATCCTTCACATATTGAATTTAACAATCAATTGCATTTGAACATGGAATTTCAAGGTCATTGGGAAAATGGGGGGATTTGTAATGAATGAAAAATGATAGTATGGACGAGAATGAATAAATGGATACTGTTAAATAAAAATAAAGAACCTTATCCTCATAAAAACAATGTCTCCATATCATAATTTCTAATTCCATTCGTCGTCCAATCATTTTCCATTTTTTTTAAATGAAATTCATAATAATAGAACATGGAATAATTAAATGTTATTGGGAAGATGGTGGGCATATAATGGGAGAAAAATGAAATTATGAACGAGAATGAAATGATTACTGTTCTATTTTATAAATGATCATTTATTCAATTCCATAATCAACATTAATGTCCCATGTTGAAACCATATCGAATTTACCACTGTTCATCAAGTCAATTATTTCCAAATAAACATAACAAAAACCCCCACTAAATAGTATCCATGACATAGCAACTTTTAAACTTCTCAATATCAAACTCAAGGGAAATATCAGAACTACCAAACATTGTAGGTTTCATTTTCTTTTTAAACGGTGGAGCATTTTGTTGACAAAACAATTATGGACTCAGTTATAAAAATCAACATGAAAGGCTGGGAAAAGAATCATAACCATCAACTGTTCATTATAAAAACAAATACACCATAAACTCAAAATCATTGCTGCAACATCAAACTGGGTTCGAAACCCCAATGTGAGCTTAATAGTCATTGTTTCATAAAATCCATACTAACCTCAAAGTCGACCATGTTTCCTCATGGATAAATAACAAAGTGAGCCACAATTTTGTGGGTTTAATTAACCTTCCAGCGGTTGATTCAAAACAATTATACAAGATTTCGAATCTGGGTTAAAATTCATTACTTTCCCATTCGTATTTGATGGGGTAACAAAGCCCGGAGCAGATAGAGTGGGCATGAGGTGAGGGTGTGGACTGCAAGCGAGACAATAGCAATCCCTTCCCACAACAAAATTTCTAAGTGACATCAATACATAATACACTGAGCTTCATAACTCTGCAAACAATGGTAATAAAAATATGAAAGGATTGCATATCCTCCAAGGTCTGGGAATGAGGTGAGGGTACTATACAATAGTCACGAGACCTAACTGTTCTTTCCCCTCTACAAAGAAAAACTCCCAAAAAATTAATCATAAAATGTGAGTGAAACCGAACGTATTCACCCATAAGACATTTTCCAATAGCTATATCCCAGTAATAACATCATTTTCTCTAAGTGCAACAAAACATGCACTTCAAGTAATAGAATTGTGAACCATATTTTTAGTTTGATTCACTTAAATGCCAAAACGGGAGAAAACCCAATTTGAAATGTATTTTACCAAGGCTAGAATACTCACAAAAAAATCATGTAAACTTTGGAAAACAAATACATTCTGCATGCAAAATATAAGAGCCAACAAGATGATTTTATCTAGAGCAGAGCCAACAATCCATGAATAAAGAGATAAAATCCACATACCTTAAAGAAGAATGCTAGAAAATTACAGAGCTCAATTATTTTCCGCCAAGGGCTGAGTACCACAGAGGCACTACTAACAAGAGAAACAAAAACACGTGTGAGAGGTATAGTGAAGGTGGTAGCTTCAATGTAGGGTAAGAATGACATGCAGTAAATGCACGTTGCTTCCCATATTCTAAATTAAATTCCATCAACCACAACCAACTCTAGAGTGCACTTAGCCTCCAAAAACCCACTCTAAAATATGTCAACCATACTTTAAACATTTTCCAAAATATTTTCAATCATCAAGAGTCGGGCTCAAGGTCGATGCATGATCTAAAATTCATTATATGCTCATCAATACATAGCATCGAAATAAACACGACCCAAATTTTTTGCTAATGGAGATTACCATACCGCATAACAATATATTTCCCAATTATACCATAAGTTTGCATGTAGCCTGCACTTAGTATTTGAATAACATGTCAAAATCTAGGTGTAGCAAGATTAAAATGTCTAATGAAATAAACATTCCTTTCCCTTATAATCAAATTTCTAACACAACCAACATCCATAAGTGACAAATAGAACCAGGTTAGGATCTTTTCCTTTATTTTTCAAACCATGAAATCCTTGTTGTAAGGTAATCATGAGTGCAACTTGAATATCTTAAAAAAAGAAGCCATTTTTCTTCCTTATTATTGTTCTAAAGGGGTCCCACCTATTTAGTATTATTAATATATATATAATAGAAACAATTCATTGCAAGTCATTTGTAAGAAGGGATTTCATGTTGCACTTTTTTGGGCATCAACACATACTTTACCTAAAGACACATTAGACAGAGTTGATCTTAACTAACTCATGAGTGTCTAAATATCCTAACATCCCTCCTTAATAAGAACTTGGGATATGATTGAAGGATTACAAAGGTGGCACAATAGAAGAAAGGATGAGGAATTAGAACCTATTCCCCTTTAATGACAATTTTATGAAATCCTAATATAGATTGAATTTTGAAAAAAATTGCTTCTATAAAAGACTTTGTGAAAATGTTTGCAACTTAATTATTTCTAGGGAAAATAGCACTTCAAGAACGTGATCTTGGATTAATTTTTTGAGGAATTTCATGTGTATCTTAATGTGTTTGTTGTCGTAATGTTGAACTAGATCTCTAGTTAGTATGATGGCACTTTGATTGTCACACTAGAGTGTGGTCGGACGTTGCTACTAGAATTCAAACTCTAAAAGAATATTTTGAAAATACAAGGTTTCTTGACTTGCATTAACTATTTCTTGATACTCTACTTTTGTTGAAGAAAGAGAAAGTGATTGTTTCTTCTTGCAATCCCAAGTGATAGGCCTAAAACCAAGATTGAAAACATAACCTACAATAGACTTTTGATCATTAGGGTTACCAACCCAATCGGAATTAGTAAAACCAACCAACAAAGGTGTCCCCCTTGCATTGTAATGTATCCCAAATTGAATGTTTCCCTAGATATATTGAAGTATCATTTTTGTTTGTTTCCAATGGATCTCATGGAGTGTTTCCATATATTGGGTGAAACGTACCCAACCCCCATATTGAGTCACGTTACTATAAAATTCGACATAATATTGATACTATTTAAAAATAATTGCATGCAACATAACAAAAATTCTTATGCAACCATTAATAATTTTGATTTCGTGGATGAAAACAACAACATTTAAACACACATAAACATAAAATAAAATGTAGGAATTAGACATCAATTAAACACGGTGGAAAAAACACTTATCTTTATCAAGATTTACACAACCGTCTGCAGATGTCGAACATTCCACCCAACCATAGGATCCGTTGCACCAATTCTCTCTACGACAGTCCACCCCTGAACTAAGGCTACGATTCCACAAGGATGAGCATGCTCCTATGGGTGTATACATTCCTTACAAACAACCCAATACCAATTATTTTTACAATGACACAACTCCTACAAAAATTCCAACTGCTAAGCTCTCTTCCCTGGCAATATACACAACCTAAGGGATCATATTTTCTTCTTTGCACTATAGTCCCTCAGAAAAAATCCATACCCTCCATGGCTCCAACACAGACCAGTCAGGAATTTCTTAACTAGGGGCTCCAGAAAATCCAACTACAACAAGAGTGCTCACGGTAGCCATTACATAGGATTCTTGGGCTATTTCTCAACAACAAGTCACTTAAAAGTATGGAAACTTCATTCTTAGCATAATTACCAACACTAGCAATTTGTCTTCTATACCCCCATGGCTTCTTCCCCTTTCCCAACACTAAACTCTAGTTTTTCTTCATTTCTTTTTGTTAAGAAATCTGCTCTCCCCAAACTCAAATTTCTCTCTCTTTTTCTCCCATTTTTGTTTGACTCTCACACTTCCCAAAGATGATTGTACTCAACCCATGCTATCATAACTGAGTGGGGTTACTCTCTCACCTACCTCTTAAATGCATCAAATGATACAATTCCTATCATGAGTATACTTAGCCTATGCTTCAATAACTAGGTGAGATGACTCCTCCACCAACCTCACACATGCATTTAGTGATTGGCTTCAATAAGTCAAAGGGGATGATTAGAAAATTGATTTAGAAAAATGGCATAGGATTCTAGGAATATGGAGTTCCCTTCAAACCCCCACTATAGCCAACTCTCTTATGGAATAATAACGCCCCCATGACTCTGGTCCTTGTCCATATAGGGCCGGTGATGTCTTTCATTTTATTATTTTTCAATATACAATGTTTACATACTACATTGTCTATCCCTTGGCCATTCATCATATATACAAATATACATTTCTAATCCAGGGATCAAAATTGGTGTGTTACATCGGGCAACAAGACCAACATCAAAGGAAATATTAGGATGGATATGATTCATATATAAACTTACTACCAACTAACTGACAGTACAAAGTGGCATCTACTTTGAGTGTAGTACAAATGGAAACAAGTTTGACTCCACACCGGAAGGGAGATGGGGTTGGTTTACAATCTTCCATGTGAAAACAACGAAGAAGGTCACATGCATAATTACACTGGGAAAGGGATATTCCTTCCTTGGTTTTCAATATTTGGAGGCCAATGAAATAATGCAAATAACCTAAGTCATTTATTTCAAATTTCTTCTTAATACTAGATTTCACATGGTTTAAAATTTTGTGGTCACTACCAATATGAATAAGGTCATCAACATAAAGAAAAAGTATTATAATATGGTTACCTACTTTATTAGCATAGACATTGGGGTTAGAATGACATCTAGGAAAGACAGTGTCAAGAGGAAAGCTATCCATTTATCATACCAAGCATGAAGAACCTGCTTAAGACAATATAGAGATTTCTTACGATGACAACAAGGCTAGAGTCATTATGAGCATACCCTTGTGGTTTTTCCATGTAAATTTCTTCTTGTAAATCCCCATGCAAGAAGGCGTATTTAACATCCATCTAATGGACCTCCCATTTATGTTAGGAGACAAGGGCTAGAACAAGGTGGATAGAATTCATTTTGGATATGGGGGAAAAGGTTTCATTGTTATGTTCTAATCTGGATGGCTAGAAGCTTCTGCAAATGTTTTGGTATCATGAGTCTTTGAAACTTGATCCAAAAGTTAGGAATCTCATTGGAACTATGAATGTGTACGATGTTAATTTGTAGGATAATCGTTAAGATCATCAAATACTTCCCATGTTGTACGGACCCATATGGGAAGTTGTGGTGCTAGTGTCGGTTCATGCTCAATGGATCAAATTGGAGGAAGGTGAGCAGGCGAAGGTGGATTTTAATCCTCATTATCACCATCTAAAGAAGAAACTAGAATATGATCACTAATAAAAAAAATTGGGAAGAGAAGATGGCACAGAGGCCGAACATGGTTCACAGTTTGAAGATGGCACAAATGCCAAATTAGGCTTGCAGGTTGATTGATTCTCATTAAACTTAATATCTCTCATAATAATAATAATTTCATTGAAATTAGGTTGAAGAAGTCTATAACATTTTATATCTTTAGAATATCCAACAAAAAATCCCTTTTCACTTTGAGACTATAATGTTTTCATTTTCTCATATAGAATATAAGTCCATGCTTCACTACCAAACACACGAAAGTGGCTTACATGTGGTTTCATTTTACTCCATGCTTCTTCTAGTGTTATATTTTTTAAATCCTTTTTGGGAGTGTGATTGTCTATGTAGTTGGCATAATCAATGGTTTCTGCCCAAAAGTAAAGACCTAATCCGTTAGATTGGATCATAAAATTTTCCATTTCCTTTAATGTGTAATTATTTCTCTCAACAATACCATTTTTTTGTGGTGTATATGGAACCGTATGTTGCATTTGAATGCCCTATGTAGTGTAGTAAGATGTAATTTTGTTGCTAACATATTCACCTCCATTATATGTTTTTAAACTTTGCAATTGATGTCTATATTGTTTTTCTACAAGGACCTTCTAGGACACATACATGTCAAAAAATTCACTCGTAAGTTTTAAGAAATAAACCCAAGTGTGTTTGGAGAAGTCATCAAAGAAAGTTGAGAAGTACTTGAACCTAGAGAAAGAAGGAGAAGGAAGTGGACCACACAAATCACTTTGAACATAGCCAAGAGTTGTGCTTGTCAAAAATGTCCTGATGATTTTTGTCAAGAACATAGCTAGCATATACACCATCTCTGCAAGAAATGAGAGGAAACTCGA
>WSFP011564591.1:0-10934 GCA_009831015.1 Picea engelmannii
TTTCCTTCATCTCATTATTCATCAATTAAGCATGGATTCTCTTACTCCACAAAGCGTCTTCCCGTGAGGGCTTTCACCATAAGGGGACCACTTTGGAGTTCATCCATATTTACTTCTTATCAATCATGACAAAACAATAATGAGTCATATTTACATCAAGCAATATTGGGTCCATTACCCAAACCTTTCTGCTATGGGGATTTCTTCAAGGGTTGACATCAATGACAGCCAACCTTAATCAACAAAGGCAAGGTGAATTGGCAAGAGGGGCGCCCAAATGAAACGCAAGGTGAGTAGGTAGGATGGGCACCCAAACACACGAAGATCCATAATGAACAAAAACACACAAGGGAGAAATAGGAAAAAAGACGAGTCAGATGATGGATAAGAACCAATTTTGGATCGAAGGCAGATTTCTTAATATGGCCTAGCCAAGGTTGGGCGACCAATGGCAAGGAAAGTCGAGTTAGAAATAAAGGTGCCCAAGCACAAAACAAGGAGAGTAAGCAATATGGGCACCCAAACAAATGAAGATTCGTAATGAAACACATGAAGAGCCAGGCCAAGGTTGGGCGACAAAGGGCAAGGCAAGGCGAGTTGGCAAGAGGGGCACTCAAACGCAACATGAGGCTCGTTGGCAAGATGGGCACCCAAACGCAAGTAGAGCCATAACAAAAATGATAGGCACCTAAAAACATGAAGAGCCATAACAAAAATGACCACACAAGGGGGCACTAGGAAAAATGACAAGCCAGATGATGGATAAGAACCAATTTTGGCTTTGAGGTAGATTTTTTAATATGGCATGGCCAAGGTGGGGCGACCAAGGGAAACGCAAGGCGAGTTGGCAAGAGGGGTGTCCAAATGCAATGCAAGGTGAGTAGGAAATATGGGTGCCCAAATGCATGAAGATTCACAATGAAAACGACCACACAAGGGAAAAATAGGAAAAAAGGTGAGATGGAGGACGAATAAGAACCAATTTTGGTTTCCAGGTAGATTTTTTAATATGGCAAGGCAAGGAAAGGTAGTGCTAGGCAAGAAGATGAGAAAACCATCGGATAATGAATAAAGTTGGTCAAAACTTAAGTTTTTTAAGACAGCCTTGGAAAGGAAAGGTGGTAGGAGGCAAGGCAGCACAAGGAAGACCACAAGGCAAGGTTCCAGGAGGCAAGGCAAGGCAAGGCAACAAGAGGCAAGGAAAGGGAAGGCAAGGTTCCAAGAGGCAAGGAAAGGCAAGTTTCTAGAAGGAAAGGCAAGGGAAGGTGAAAGGGAGGCAAGGGAAGGTGCAAGGGAGGAAAGGGAGGAGCAAGGAGGCAAGGAAATGTAAGGTAGTGCAAGGAGCCAAGGCAAGGAGGCAAGGAAATGCAAGGTAGTGAAAGGAGCCAAGGCAAGGGAAGGAAAGGCACTAGGAGGCAAGGCAAGGCAAGGTTGCATGAGGAAATGTAGGGCATGGAAAAAGGCAAGGCAAGGCAAGGTACGAAGAGGCAAGGTAAGGCATGGAAAAAGGGAAGGCAAGGTGAAGTGCCAGGAGGCAAGGAAAGGAATGGCAAGGCAAGGTAGCATTAGGAAAGAAGATGAGTTGACCATTAGATAAGGTGTAAATGTGGTCAGGACTTAACTTTTTTAAGATGGCCTGGGAAAGGAAAGGAAAGGAAAGGCGTTAAGATGCAAGGCAAGGCAAGGTAGGGCACGACATAAGGCAAGGAAAGGCAATGCAGGGCATGACACAAGGCAAGGAAAGGCACGAAGAGGCAAGGCAAGGCAAGGTGTGAGCGAACGAGTTGGGGTGCGATGACCCAACTGATGGGTGAGTTGGTGGACGCATCATGACTTAGGAGGACCCATGTGGTGAGTTGGTGAGTTGACTCGACTCTTGTGCCAAATGGTGTGGCGATCCATGGGATGGAGTGACCACATATAAGTAAGGCATGAGTTGGGATGAGTCAAGGAAGAACAAATTAGGTAGAGAAGAGTGAAGATAGATTCGACTAAGTGTCTCGGTTGGGCATCTCGATGGAGAGAACATGAAGAGTCTTGAAGTTGAACTACTGGATGAGTTGGCAGTGCACATGACGGAGAGGTGACTTGTGACAAACGTGCAAGGTAGACTCAGGTTGTAGTAGGGGGGTCCTATGAGATGGTGAAGTGAGGAAAAAGATGTCGAAGTGACTTGGCCGAATTCTATATGTCTTTGTATGGAGTTGCGACTCCCCTCTTGTGACCATCTCTCATTGTAACATTCTATACATTGTGATCTATGGGTGTCATGCATAATTCATGTTGCCAAACCACACTTGTGTCTCTTTCTCATGTATGGATGATTTCATGTTCTTAATGGCTTAAATGACTAAGTATAAAACCATGTAATTATATAAGTGTAAACAACACAGGTTTAGTGTAACCTGGCATGATTGTTTCATGGAATATTATGGGTGTTCCCTAAGTGAGGCGTAGTCTGGATGGAGTACGACCTGAGCGGGCCAAGCCACTGAGCCAAAAATGTCGCGGTGGCGGGCGACTTGGGAGCACCAAGTAGAGTTGGATCCCTGAGTAGACTGTGGGTGCATGAAAGACTCAGCATATGATTGGGTGGATTGCACGTTGGGTGCACATTAGACATGGAGTGGATTTCAAGGCCAATATATAAGGAGGACACCTCCATCATGCAAAGTCATCCAATAATATTTCAATTGATGAGTACCTAACAAGGGTGGACAAGGCGTTATGAGGTGCAATGTCTAAGTTTGGGGGCATAGTAAACTACTTGGACGATGTCTGCACAAAGGAATTAGACATCTTAGAAAGCATCCTAGGCACTGCAGAGACAGACTAAGGTTGTCGTAAGCGAGGAAGAGGCACTACAGGAGGTAGATCCATAGATGCATTGGGGGTTGGATTGTGCAAGTCTTTTGGGCAGTAGGGAGAGGTTCCATGACTTGTTTTTATTTATACGAAAGAGTCGTAGAGAGAAGGTTTCACTCACCCCCTTGTTGTATCTTCGGAAACAATGTTCATATTAATAATCTTAAGGAATCCACCCATAACGATGTGTTGTGGTCTCTTTATACTTATTGGATGCTATTGCTCCTTCCGTTGTTGTGGATGGCTAGGTATTGATGAGTATTGGCCAGGTGTTAAAACTGAACCGGGATGATTTAAGGCCATGGTTGGACGTGTGCCTATTGTTAGCTCAGTTTCATATCTAACAAACTATAGCTCAAGGCATAGTTATCGATGGTCCTTAAGTGAAGAGGCATAGTTTGATTATAGTAGAGGCACGTTGGTCACGCCCCTGCAGCCAAGGTAATGCAGAGATGCATCGTCAGGGGTTTCCCACACTTACGTGGTTTCCATATCGTGGTCAGACACAAAAACCCCAAATTCCCCTGCACTTGGATGGTTTCCATCATGGTTGGACATGGACACCCTGAATTCCCCCGCACTTGGACAATTTATATTGCGGCAGGACATGGAAACCCCAAATATCCCATACTTTAACAATTACCATCACGTCGGGACATGGAAACCTTATATTCCTAGCACTTGCATGGTTTTCGTCGTGACCAGACCTGGAAACCATGAATTTCCCCACAATTACATGGTTTCCTTAGAGGTCGAACATGAAGACCCAAAATTTCCCCACACTTGCACTGTTTTCATCACAATAAGGCAAAGAAACCCTGAATTTCCCTGCACTTTCATGGTTTTCATCGTGAACGAACATGGAAACCATGACTTTCCCATAATTTCACAGTTTCTTTCTCAATCGACTTCAAAACCTTGATTTTTCCATCACTTTCAGTATTTCTTTCGCGGTTGGACGTTGAAACCTTGGATTTCCCACTCTTGTACGGTTGGTTTCTCGACCGACTCAGAAACCTCAGATTTTCCTGCACTTGCACTATTATTATTTCTTGACCGACATGGGAATCCTGAATTTTCCTGCACTTGCATGGTTTCCATTGCGACAAAACACAGAAAAACCAAATTTTCCATGCTCACATCGGTTCTCTCGCATCTAGGCCTGGAAACCCTAAATTTTCCACACTTGCACAGTTCTTATTGTGGCCAGACATGGAAGCCCTACATTTCTTGCACTTATCTTGGGCAGCTCCCATCACATCCAGACATGGAAGCCCCAAGTTTCCCACACTTACACTTGGGTCTCTTTTGTCACGGTCGAACATGGAAACCCCAGGTTTCCCACGCTTTCACTTTTGGGCGGCTTCCATCGCGGATGGACATGGAAACCTCGAGTTTCCCATGCTTTCACTTTTGGGTGGCTTCTATCGCGACTGGACATGGAAACTCCCAGGTTTCTCATGCTTGTGCTTCGGAGGCTTCTGTCATTGCTGGACATGGAAAACCCCCCACGCATGGGCAGTTTCGCTCTCGGCCGACTTCGAAACCATGAATTTCATCACAACTATAAAGGTTTTACATTGCGGTTGTACAAGGAAATCCTGAATTTCATCACAACTACAAAGGTTTTCCATCATATTCATACACAGAAACCCCTAATTTCATCGCAACTATAGAGGTTTTCCATCGCGGTCGTACACGGAAACTCGGTGCTTCCCACCACACTTTGGTTTGGTTTGGTTGTATGGATCTTTCTGAGCCAAGAAATCATTTATCTCTTGATCTGAACATTAATCATTGATATCGATCATAGAGACTGAGCTCAAATGATCATTGTTTTTATTCCTTAAATTCCTAGAGATTAATCGACCAGACCTCTTATTCCTAAAATTTAAATATGAGCTTTGTTGTTTCTTTCCCTTATGAATTTTCTTTACATCGGGTTTATCATTATTTTTCAGATTAGGCTCATTCACAAGCATAAGAGAAGATTTTCCTTTTAATTCTCCCACTACATGTTCCAATAATTTCTTGGGTGAAAACATACACTGTGATTTCTTAACCATGGGGGTTTCTAAAAAAATAGACACAAATTCATTAAATTTGGAGCCATCAGGTGAATTGAAAACCTGGATTTTGGCCACTAGTCTGTCCAAATTGGGGTTTACAATTAAAGGAGGGTTGACTGTATCATCGACCTGGGTGAATCCATTTCGGTTCAGGAAACTCTCCCAATTGTCACCAATTTGCGATAGGTGAAAAATCAACAGGATTTTAACAAGCCTGTGATGAAAAAGACTGGAAATAGAGTTAATGCTCCATCACATATAGAGTTTAGACTTTTTGTAAAGGCTCATTAATAGGTAGAATGGCATGTTCAATTCAAACCCTATGAATAACATAAGCAACAGAATGTGGTATAGAAAAACCAACCCATACCGGTCTTCACATGTGATAAACTGATTCAAAATTAAAATGAGGTTGTTCCATCTAGGCTTCAGACAAGCAATGGGAATACCTTTTGGACAACAAGTGGATTTGCGAGAAACCATGAACAAGCTCCATGGAATATCCTCCATTTTATCATTCTTAAACCATTTTTCACCTTTCAATGGGAGTCTTGTCACCTGACTTATGAAATCTTATGTTATTTCCAACTGCACATCCTTGACCTTGGCCCCAAAACCATCAAAAGTCTTTTGAAATGCCTATGCAATCGAGAGGTTGTAGCCTTCGAATTTCCTAAGGAAGACATCCCAACCATGAGCCTTCAGGTCATCTATTGCGTCATGATGGGAAAGAAGGGCTTGGAAACTGATTGGCTCGATTTGAACCACATGTACCATTTCCACCGTGAAAAAGATACAATGGGTATTATAGAAGTTAGGTTTTGTCTTCCAAAAGACGAGCAACAGAGAGAGGTCTATGTGGAATGCAATGGCACAAAAACTACAAAGTTTGGGGACTATCATAACTTGGAAAAATGGGTTGGTGAAACGAAAAACTAGAGGACTCCTAGAACCATGAGCCATTAACCACGATGAATGCCAAACCCTCCAATAGTACCAAACCCCAAATCGCATAATGAATGATCTCATTAATGCTCAGGACAATGAGGTGGATTGAAATCGTGGGTACAACATGCCTATACCAAGCGACATGAGTGTTGATATGACAGTTGAGAGAAATGAGACCCATATCAAATGTTAAATCAATGTTTTTTGCATTCAGAAATTTCAAAAATTAAAACCAATGATCAACCATAGAGCCAATTAAGTCACGATACCCATAATACATAAAAAAATTGTGATAGTGAATCAATCAATAAGTTCATAAAACTTGAGATTTAGCAATATATGGGTGCCTTCAAAGTGATATTTCTTAGGTAGAAGATATACAACCCAAACCAAGTTTTTATTTAAATTCATGCTTACAGTCATGAATTTAAAAATAAAAACAAATGAAAAACTCAATAGGATAATTTAATCCCAATCATCGTCTCGAAGTTCATAAACTTAAGCGTTTATAAATGAAAGGTACTGGCAGCTACAAAAAGATATAATGGTTTTTTATTTTTGTGGTGACTTCTATTGTGATAAAAATCGAAAAAATCAGTGGCTTCCAACAAGTGCTCAATGATTCAAACATGTTGTAGCTTCTTATCTTTGTTTCAATAGGCCCTCTTGGATAACCATTTTGTATATGACATTCAAAGTTGTTTATGTTCCTCCTATTAGCTCTACAATTTATAGCCTTATGTCCAAAATTATTGCATGCATAACATAAACCAAAAAAAAGGGTTTGATATCTGGGAGTTGAAGATCTTTTTAAAGGAGTTACTTCTATGAATCCTTCTTCTTCGTGAGACCTATTTGTTTACGTCGGTCGTTTATTATGAAATATGAATCTTCTCGGTGGAGGAGTGTCCCTGCAATCTTCCATGTAGGCCTTCCTATCCTCTTTGATTATTTCTGCATAACTTTTTGGATATGTTTCTTGTTTTGTTGTTTTGGAGCTTGATCATTTTTTTTTCTGATTGTATCCAATTCCAGACTTTTCATGATGAGTATTTTGACTTCTAATAATGTCATCCAAAAATTTTGAGTTGTTCTGCATAGTTTTCTTTTGAATATCCTTTCTTAATGTGACAATCTCTTCTTCCAAATTTCCAATGATCTTGTCTCTTTCTTCTATCTGTTCTTTGGGTTCTTCTTCAATTATTTTATCTTCTTCTATTTGAACCTTCAATTTCATGATCATTTGTTCTAGTTCCTGATTGTCTTATTTATTGTCTAGTTCTTCTTGTAGCTTATGTTTTTTCTTCTTTTCTCTTCTTATAACTTCTATGGCACTAAACAATTCTTCTCAGTAATCAACTTCTTCCTCTTCATATTCTTCTTTGGTGTCTTGTTTATCAGAGTCTTCTACTGCCATGAATAGAAATATTTTTGTCTAACTATCCTTGACTTCATCTTCATCTGACGAGGATATGTCTTCTTTGGTGCATAAGCTTTTCTTGAAAGATTTATTTTTTGTTCTTTTGCCTTTATATTTTTTTTTCTCTTTGAGTAATCTTCATCATTCCTCTTATTTTTTTTATGGCGAAATTTGTTAGAAAAATGACCAATAGCATCACAATTAAAACAAATCAATGGAATCTTACCTTTATATATGTCGTTGGTTCCCTTATTCAATCTTCTAACAAAGTTGGCCACTTCTTCTTCATCATCTTCTGAGAAGTCCCTGATGTTGTTATGTTCCTTTTTTTTCTCCTTTTTCTTTGACCTTTTGGATGCTTTGAAAGTTGCTTCTTTTATATTTGGATTTTCCTTTTCAATTCTCATTTCATATGCTCTGAAGATTCCATTTAGTTCATCCATGCTTATTGAGTATAGATCTGCTCTTTCTTCTAGTGTTGATATCTTAGGATCAAATCTCATAGGAAGAGATCTTGGTACCTTTTGAACAATTACATATTCTTCAATTTATTCTCCCAATCCTATGATTGCATTCACTTTTTCATCGACTCGTAAGAAGTAAGTTGCAATATTCTCAACTTCCTTCATATTTAGTTGTTCGAATTAACCTCTATAATCTTGATGTTTTGTTTCTTTGATTTTTGAATCTCCTTCATAAATATTTTGAAGTTTGTCCCAAATGTATTTAACGGATTTACAATGTACAACTTTGGTATATACCAATTCACTAAGACCATTTAGAAGTGCATTTGTGGCTTTGGAATTATTTTGAATGAGTTTCATTTCTTTTTCACTTGTTGGCAGAACTACTGATTCTTTGTATCCATCTACTATTGACTGCCAAATTTTAAATCCATGTGCCTGTATATATGTTTTCATCCTTCTTCTCCAAAATGCATACTTTTTTCCATCAAACTGTGGTATTCCATTTTTATACATGTTTTTTCTCTCCATGATCTACCTTTCAATGGTTAAACTAATTTCTGAAGGAATTTGCTATGATACCAATTGTTGGATTACCGAGAGGGGGGGTGAATCAGTAATAGAGAAATTGAATCCTTTTTAACCATAAAATGCAAGTGTTATATCAATGTAGCATTATCATCCAATAGGTTCAGAGTAAATAAACAATGAACAAATGAACAATCATACACATACACAATACACCAATGTTTTTACGTGGAAACCTAAAGTGAGAGAAAACCACAGAATGATTTTTCTTATATGTATTTAAGAATTACATTCAATAGAAACACCATCTTCCTTTTTTTCCAACTGCAACTGGAAGGAGGCTCGAAACCATTAGTTTCTCAAGCTACAACCCGAGGGAATCTCCAACTCCCCAATTCTCTGGCTACAACCCCCTACATTCTCTGGCTACAACCAGAAGGTGGATACAACCACTTGTCCTTGCCCCGTACAATCGCCTTGTCATAGAAGTAGAATGACGAAACCATTCCCACACTATCAATGTGAGATATAATGTTGTAAACTTGCACCAATCAACCTGTATCAACCTATACCAAACAATCTGTAATCAACCTATACTATAAACAAGTGTATCAACCATGCACCAACCTGTACCTCATGCATCAAATACACATAAAATATGACTTATCAATATGGACCAACATCATAAACTATACACCTCATGTATGTGCCAACTCATCAACTACTTGTCTCAACCATGTACCCAACATGTACCTCAACCAAAATCCCTGATCAATTTCATCATCCAAATATGATTTGTAACTCTGTAATAGACCTAGTTTATATGATCACATACCTACAAACCTTTCTTAACTTTAACAACAAGAGACTAGCATTTTCATCAAACTTTACTTTAGTCTTACATGACTAATTTTGGATTAGTCAACAACCCTAACTTGAAATAATCATAACTATGTACATGTAATGAATAAAGATATGAAGATAGTACACAATGTTCTTCAATGTATTTTATGCAATTCCTCCAAGTTTCACTACTTGGAACCTCTCAGAAAAGGATTTATAAAAAAATTGCATACCTTGTTGAGTTATGGCTTATTCTAGAGAGGCAACTTGTAGAGCGTGCCCTGCATGAAATATTTTTTGTATGGATCTGAAAATGGTACAAATAATACTACATATTTTAATCTAACTAATAAATGTTTTCTTACTGAATTTGGATATGTTATGAAGAAGTTATGACGTTTTTACCTAAAACACCTATTTTAGACTAGTTTCAGGTTGACTAGCCACAAATCCTATTTTCCAAGGAGTGTAAATCCAAAATTACAACGAGACACAAGATGAAATTTTTATCACAACGACTTGGATATGTTTCCTCAACGGCCTCCATATTACGTGGTCTGAATCATTCTAGAAACAAATTTATTGCAAAAATGGTGAGATGATCTATACATAACATACCTTAGAAAGCATCATCAAAAGAATTTATCCTCCCTTGAATTTCGACCATCATTACTTCACCTTCCCTCTGAAATTCACCTTAGATATCATGTGGTTACCTTAGTCACTTGTAGATATTCAATATGATCAAGTGTCATTAAAATGAGTGACCCTTGCCTCTTATTTATACTTTTATGTAGCTTCCTGAAGGGGTTACCTTCTAACCATCTTAAACCACTTTCCTTGTTTTAGGGCTAACGCACTACTAACCACTTGTCCACTTAGTAATTTTTCCATTAACTTTAATATATAAATAATTTCTTTTGTACCCACTTTGACTTATAGTACACTCATCACTTCACTTTATTATTTAAACAATTTCTTCTTTGCAACCACTTTGACTACTTTGACCTTTTGGGGCTTCTAGATGACTCATGATGGTTCTCCAAATTCACATGGCTATAAATCTCTAACCATGAGGAGTTATGTAATGTTCCACATACCACCAGAAATGGCATGACATGTACTATCCATCTAGAATAGTATTACCTTCAAATATATTAAAAACATACAATTATACATCAAACAAAGTTGGGTTTATTACCCAAACCTTTGTGCTACCTGAATTCTCAACTGGGATTTCTTCAAGGGTTGACATCAATGACAACCAACCCAAATAATCAATAGTTCTTCTACTACTTCTTCTCCTACAAATTACTCTTCTTATGGATTTTCACTCTTATCGTCACTAACATCACCAACCTTTGTTGCTCTCCTTTTTGTTACTTCCATGGCATTCAACCTTGCACGTATTTGTCTCATCCATTCCTCCATAGTTTCATTGGCTACATGCCTCTCTCTGTGTCTCCTCACCGGCATAACTTCCAATATATCTTCACACATAATTTTTTTCCTTCTCTGATACCACCTGATGCAAACCCCTATGAGCTGGTTCGACCTCTTGGTCTAGGATCTGTCTAATAGGAGCCAAAATGGCTCTCTCAGAATGAACACAAACCCCTTCGATTTATCCTTCCACAGGTCCTTTCAAATTGCATAGTGTTTATGGATAAATTCGTGAGTGCGGACACAGACCAATCTCCCCAAGATCCACCTGGATCTGGAACAAACCGTAACAGAATACTACTCTTTCCCTAGATCTAACTATTGAATGAACTAAGAGAAATAGATGGTGTTCAT
>WSFP011564592.1:0-10934 GCA_009831015.1 Picea engelmannii
AGGTCATAAGGTAAAGTATAATTAATTCATGCATTTTTGTGGTTTATTGAGCTAGGAGACTAAATGTTTCATGTACTAATGTTTCAATTTTCCATGTATAACCTTTGACCTCTAGATGAGTCCAGCCTTTCTGTACCAGCTCATCCATTTGGTACCAAGTGCACCTTCCATTTAGATCTAGCATTGAATCTCACCTGTCGTGATCCAGTACCAATGGCTACAGACTGTCGTGATCCGGTACCAACCACTTGTGCATTGTTCGGATCTGGTACCATTTACCGAATCTCACCTGTCACGATCTGATATCGATATAGGAAGCAGAATATACCAAGTTTAGCTCCAAATCGTACTAAAGATAATTGTTGGATGTTTGTTGAATCATTAAATCTTTAGCAAGGTTATGATAAGCTTGTTTGCCTATTGCTTCATCCTCATACACTTCGTTTCATGAGGATGAAGCTTAAAATATGTAACCGAATATATAAATTTGACAATTGACTGATTTTCTAAAGATTTCACCTCCTTGTGTTTCACGACTAAGACTGTTTAAATAGTCATGGAAAGGATGGTGGAGGTAGTAGAGAGTTAGCATAACATAGTATGTGAAGCAGCGTTACATATTGTAGAACACATTCTGAGTTGAAGTTTTAATAGAAGGATGTCAATTATTTCCAAGTTTTGACCATTTATGAATGAATGTGAGTTGAGTTGTTAGCATAGTTTAATTCTATGTTTTGAAATTTAAGTAAGAGGAATGTGTGGATTGAAATAAAAGTTACTGTAGACTCCAGTCGCTGACCTGTTTAAGTGACAAGGGACCACCGCTAAACAAATTTCAGCATCCTTATAGATTAGTGTTAGTAGTTGATTTCAATAGTATAGATGTTAGATTAGTTGAATCTTAATTCTTTCAGATGATAGCAGTATAGTTCAGTTTAGGCTTTGATTTCTTAGAGATCTATTTGCATATGCTCTGCTTCTATTTTTATGAAGTTGATTTTGTTTCATGGACATAAATGTTGGTAGCAGTAGTCAGACATATTTGAAGGCGAACTAGTGAAGTTTACAACAGCACATTGTGAACCACGGCATACTCAGTATATTGACTATTGAACTACCCATGCTATGTCTTGATGATTGATGTGTGATTTCCCTTTCAGAAGTGTGATTGCATAGTTAGTTTTATGGGTCAGATAGCAGATTGATCTGTCAAAAGAACTCCATCTCATACTTTCATGTGCCATAATGGAGTAGATAGCCTCTTTGTGAAAGACAACCAAAGTGTGTTTTGATTTGCTAGTTTGTTTTAATTCCAGCATGCTTAATCGAGAATAGTTCTATACTCATGACATTAGAATTACCTTTCTTACTGGTTTCTTGTAAATCTATTGATTACAAATCCCAGATTAATAATTAATGAGTGCATTATACTAAACATATAAGTAGCACAACATTTTGGCACTGTTGTCGAGGAGTTGCAAATGGTAGGAAGTCATTTTTAGCTTAGATTGTTTTCATAGTTTTTGAATGATTTTAAAGGTTGTTTGAGGGAGGAGGGTAAAACGTTTAAGACATGAATGAAGAGCCACGCAGCCACTAGAGTGGGGTTCTCCAAAGCCATATTGCCTTCTTACCTTCCAGATAGAATTAGGATTTCGATTCAGTTAAGAATCAAATTTCTATTTTATGCATAGATATAAAGATAATAAGGGTAGATTTTTAAGATCTAAAGATTCAAAAACAACCCCCCCCCCACTAATCCAACTGACACTAGTGCAGGAAAAATTCCACCAAGATAAATTTCAAGGGAAGCCAACAAGGCTCCAGAAGAAGAACTTAAAACGGAAGAATCGGCATTGGGGTGGGCAGAACGTGAATCTGCTAAATGTTCAGGAGACACACAAAATCCAGTTTATGAACCATCTATCAGTGGAATGGAAGAAGAAGAAGGAAATGCAGCCACTGAAACTGAGACCTTTGGGTTTCCAATCTTGGATATTTCCATAAACAACGGCATGAAGAATATCCCACTATCATCACTACCCACTTTCAGAGGTATGTCAAATGAAGACCCTGATTTATTTTTATTTGAGTTTGACATATTATGTAGAAGCTATAACTACTCAGATGATGCCCAAAAACTTAAGCTCTTTCCTGCTACAATGAAAGATTTAGCCTTAAGATGGTTCATGAGCTTAGGAGAAAATACAATCCTCTCTTGGGATCAGATGAAAGACACATTTTTACGGAAATACCAAGACTATTGTAAGGATAATGCTAAAAATGACATTTTTAAAATGTAGTAAACAGAAGATGAAATCTTGGAAGACTACTTGGAAAGGTTCTTATACAACTACCAGAAATCAAAATTATTCACCACAGACCCAGCTGTAGTAAGAACCGTATTTTTTAAGGGTATTAGAGATGACTGCTTAGAAGTTTTAAATTTGTTAAGTTCAGGAGATGTACACCAAAATCCTTTTGCAAAGATTGCAGATTACTGTAGAAGATACTCAAGAGGACAAGCTAAAATAGGCAAAGAACCAAGAGATTCTTTTAGCGGAAATACAAGACAAAGCTTAGGAACTATCACCAGAATTGAGTTAGGAAACTTATTAGAAAACTTTAAAATAGACATCTTGAGCACAATTAGTAACCAATTAGATACCCTAAAACTGAAAAAGAAACAAGAAGAAGAGATTGTTTTAGCAATCTTCTGTCTTAGATGCCGAAAGAGGCATGGTGAGAAAGAATGTCCCTTAAATGTCATAGAAATCTGTGGTTTATGTACACTAGAGCACCCCACATATGAGTGTCCAACTTTTCTTGAACTACAAGCCATGTATAGGGGAGGAGGAGTCCCACAAGAACAATCATACCCTTCCAGAAGACCTTGGAGAGCACAAAACCCCAATGCATTTTATGACCCTAATGCACAGTATCAACAGCAACAATGGGGTCCTTCCCCAATGACCTATCCACAATGGACACCTCAGTAAGCCCAAACTCAACCTTGGCAACAAGTTTGGAGGGGGCCTGTGTATGGAAATCCCTCTTACCCTACATATCCACAGTATCCTGCAAACATTTCCCAATTACTACCTGGATTCAACCCACCACAAATGAAATCTTTACTCCCACCTCCTATACAGCAACAATTTACAACCCCCTTGAACCCTAACCAGCAACATCAAGCACCTATAAATGCCAATCAACAGCCACAAAACCAAGCTGCCCACAACCCTCTGAGACCAACAGCAATCCCTGCCCATCCAATCCTTAACCCCAATAATCAACCCACCCACCCTATGCAAAATACAGAAGTTCAAACCTTTCCCACCTATGAAATTCAACTACGATCAGGGAAAGTTGTAAATCAATCAAATCCTGCAGTAATAATTCATGAAGAAAATGATAATCATTCTGAGGTAGAAAACACTCAAACCACCCCTGCAGAAGAAGAGACTTCCCCTCCTATTCCAATCACTTATTAGTCTGTACAAGTACCTCAACAAGTTAATCTTCCACCCTACCCCAAAATACTATTAGTAAAGAAACATGACCCACCCTTGCACAAAGATATAGAGGATGAATTACGAAATGTATGTATAAAAATACCTCTATTGCAAGCCATTAAGGATATCCCCATATGTGCCAAAATCATAAGGGATCTTTGCCTTAAGAAACCAGGAAGGAAGAAGAAGGAACCTCCCTTTGTTCAGGTGGTGGGACAATTATCTGAATTTATTTATGAAATTCCATACAAATATAATGACCCTTGGAACCCAGTAGTCACTATTGAATTTAATGGTATTTCTTTACCAAACACACTCATTGATTTGGGTGCAGCAATTAATGTAATTCCTTTTGACACTATGCAAAAGATCCAAATCAACCAGTTAAGACCAACCCAAACCATGATAGAATTGGCAGATAAGTCATTCATTAGCCCTACAGGAAGTTTAGATGATGTTACAGCCACTCTAGCTTCTTGGGAATATCCAGTAAACTTTCTAGTCATCTACTCTAAATCATCCTCCAAACCAGGACACCCTGTGGTTATTGATCATCCTTGGTTGGCCACAGCAGATGCCTTTATCAGTTGTCGATCTAGTGAGATGATTATATCCAACGACACACATAGCCAAAAGCTTGTCCTCTTTCCTCCTACCCAACCGGAACAGGAGATACCTGTCTGGTTAGAAAACCTTTATGGAGAATAAAATTGCATCAGACCCCTGTTAACAATTGAACAGGTAAGAGGAATGCAAGAACAATCAGATGAACAAGTTTTAAGTTTGTTTTTGGTTGATACAAATTGTATTGAATACCCGAGGTCTTTCACAGAATTGTCACACATTTTCAATTATGAATTTCAACAAACTTAGCACCTTGATATCACTCAATTATATACTTTATCACCAGCTTCCTCAGAGAAGGAAGAAAGTACTGAACTTGTTGAGATTAGCCCAGGAAAAAATTTGTATATCAACTCTAGTTTGGAACCAGAACAAAAGACACAGGTAATTGAAATGCTCCAAAGACAATTTGATGCCTTTGCATGGGATTATGCAGATATGAAAGGCATTCACCCTGACACATGCACACATCATATCTACACTAATGACCAAATCAGACCAGTTAGATAGCCTCATCGAAGGATGAATCCAACCCTTAAAGATATTGTAAAAGAGGAATTGCAAAAACTCCTTCAATCCAATCTCATATACCCCATTTCAGATAGTCAATGGGTGTCTCCACTTGTCATAGTTCCCAAGAAAAATGGTAAGTGGAGAATATGTGTAGACTTCAGGGAGTTGAACAAAGCCACCCATAGGGATTATTTTCCCTTACCATTTATTGATCAGGTGTTGGATACCTTATCCGAAAAGAAGTATTTTTCGTTCCTGTATGGGTTAGTGGTTATAACCAAATACAAATAGCACCCGAAGACTAGGAGAAGACCACTTTCACCTGCCCATGGGGAACCTATGCTTATAGGGTTCTTCCTTTTGGACTTTGCACTGCCCCAGCCACTTTTCAAAGGGTTATCCTAGCCATTTTCTCTGACTTGACCAATGATTGCGTGGAAGTCTACATGTATGACTTTACAGTCCATGGAAAATACTTCCAGGAAGCTTTGACTAGTCTAGAAAAAGTCTTGATTAGGTGTAAGGAAACTAATATTTCCCTAAGTAATGAAAAGTCAAAAATGTTGCTCACTGAAGGTATTTTTTTTGGACATCACATCTTTGGTTCTAGAATGAGAGTTGATCCGGAAAAGATTCATATTATCACACAAATCAGAATACCTTCCTCACAAAAGGAAGTCTGTAGCTTTGTAGGGCATGTTGGCTACTATAGAAGATTCATTCCGAATTTTAAAAGCCTAGCTACCCCTTTATTCAAGTTATTATCTAAAGAAGTCGAATTCAAGTGGGATGATGAATGCCAGATATATTTTGAGATTCTAAAACAGAAATTGTCAACCACCCCTGTATTAAGAGGACCAAATTGGCCCCTTCCTTTTCATATATGTATCGATGCCTCAGACATAGCTCTTGGGGAAGTTCTTGGACAAAGGGAAAATCAAATGTCGTATGTTATTTACTTTGTCAGTAAAAATGTGTCTCCAGCTGAAGTTAATTGTACGGTCACAGAAAAAGAATTGCTAGCTATGGTCCATGCTATCAATAAATTTAGACACTATATTACAGGATATCAAGCTTTTGTACACACTGATCATTCAGCCATCAAATTCTTAATGAACAAACCTGTAACAAATCCTAGAGTTACAAGATGGTTGTTATTATTACAAGATTTCAATATCAATATTATTGATAGACCTGGTAAGGATAATCTTGTGGTTGATTTCTTATCTAGAATGATTCATCTAGGAGATAACCCACCAGTAGAAGATAACTTTCCTGATGAAAATTTGTTTTCTATTTCTACATTCACTCCTTGGTATGCAGATGTAGCTAACTATCTTGTGACGGGGAAGATGCCTCAGAAATTGTCTTCTAGTGAAAAACAGAAAGTAATTCAGCTAAGTGCAAACTATATGTGGCACAATGATTGTCTCTACAAAACAGGACCAGATTTGGTAATCAGGAGATGTGTAAGGGAAGATGAAATTAATGACATTTTGCAAGCCTGCCATGATGGTCCTTGTGGAGGACACTTCGTAGACAAGAGGATCGCTTATAAAGTTCTACAATCCGGTTATTATTGGCCTCATATTTTCAAATATACTAAAACCTATGTATCCAATTGTGATGAATGCCAACGAATGGGTAAGCCTACTGCACGAGACCAAATGCCACTTCAAGCCCAAGTAGTCATTGAGCCTTTCGAGAAATGGGCATTAGATTTTGTAGGGCCCATTAACCCTGCATCTAAAAAGAAAAAGTACATACTTGTATGTACTCACTATGTGACTAAGTGGGTTGAAGCAAAATCTTTACCAGCTGCAAGTGAACAATCAGTGGTAGATTTCCTTTTTAATGACATATTTACTAGATTTGGTGTACCTCAAGAAATTGTGATTGAGCAGGGAACTCAATTTACATCTAATCTCGTCAAAGTTGTTATAGAACAGTACCAACTTAAACACAAGAAATCTACACTCTACCATCCACAGGCAAATGGACAAGTAGAATCTACCAACAAAGTTATTGAGTCCATTCTTACCAAAATAGTACATCTACACCACAAGGACTGGGCTGATAGATTACTAGAAGCCTTATGGTCTTATAGAATCACCTGGAGGAATACAAGAGGACATACACCCTACGAGTTGGTGTATGGGAAGCAGGTACTTCTCCCCATAGAATTCCAGATCAAAACCTTAAGGACTGCAGTACAAGTTGGCATGAACTTGGATGAAGCCTAGCAACAAAGACTCTTGCAGCTTAATGAGTTGGACGAAATCAGGCAGGAAGCACTTCAAAGAACCACCCTCACTCAAGAGCAGAGAACAAAATGGCATGACAAGTATCTCAAAAAGAAAAATTTTCAACAAGGAGATTGGGCCCTGTTGTATGACAGTAGATTCAAGAACTTCAAAGGTAAGTTAACTACTCGTTGGATGGGACCCTATGAAATTGACACTGTCTATGACAATGGTTCAATCAGGATAAAAACAATTGACGAACAACAAACACCACTACTTGTGAATGGTCACCGGTTGAGAATTTATAACAAACCCCTATCAAGAGAGGAATTTTTTACTAGTATACTACAGAATTCAGATATGCATGTAATCAGTAAAGAAGAAGACCTTCCTACTGATCCACATTGATTGATTGGTTTATTTTTATATCTTTTGTACATAGGTTTGAATTGTGTTTTATTAATAAACTGAAGGTAACAAGGGATTCTTACCTCCTTTTGTTTTACTTTCGCATTTTATCTTTGTAAACATATTTCTATAATTTATTTGATCCTTCAAGAACTTGCTAAACATCAATTTGTAGGCATCAAAAATACTCTGTTCTGGTCTGGTACCAGAAATCCTATGCTGGTCCGGTACCAGAAGTCTATCCTTATATGATACTATCAAGACACATCACATAATTGACAAGGAATGCTATGCATATTTTAAAAATCTTATGAAGTATGAAGCCATGCAGCAACCACTTAAGTTGGAACCAATAAGTCGAATGTGGCATCAAATGGAAGCTCTTATGAAGAAATAATTTATTTTGGTTCTGTTGCTGACTAAAGGGAAGTATCTTTAATTTCTTTTGGTTCTGTTGCTAGCTAAAAGGAAGAATTTTTAATTTCTTTTGGTTCTGTTGCTACCTAAAAGGAAGTATTTTAATTTCTTTTGGTTGACAAAGAAGACATAATCTTTACCTATGATTGTTAAAAGAACCATTCTTAATCTGTGTTAAAGTCTAGAGGTTTCCCTTATCCAGTATTTCAGCATGATTAAAGGGATAAAAACTATATTAGCCTACAAGTAACTATCTCACCCTAACTAGACTTCAATAGTATTCATTGGATTATCTTTTCTAAAGAGTAACATATGAGTATATGAACACTCTCTGTCATGGGCACACTAGGAAAACTTTTATGGAAGAGGATGTATCAATACCCTAAGGTAACTTTAGGTCATTATCTTATGGACAAACTCAGACAAAATTATACATCTGGATCCAATGTGCAATACAAAAGTTCATTTTTCCTTCAGAAAAATCTTTAAAGACATCCAAATAAGAGAATACACCTTCCAACCTAATAGCATCCCAGCATGTAAAAAGGTTTTCAGACGAGCCTCCCCTGTCACCATGCAAAAGCACTCTTTAATAAAATCAAAATAGGTGACTATGGACAAGAATCCTCTGATGGAAAAAGGGTTTAAGAGACTAACCCGCCGGGATACTGAACAGGCCTGCTGGCAGCGGGTGTCGGTCTGTGGTATGACTAGGCAAACCCATCAGGGTACTGAACAGGCCTATTGACAATGGGGAATTCTACCTGGGGAAGGGATGTCTCTCACTAATTATCACAACTACCCCACTGGAGTACTGAACAGGCTTGTTGGCAGTGGGTTCTGGTTGAGAAATGTCTCATCTATACTTGTCTGATTGAAAAAACCACTTTTATCATTTAAAAGATGAACACTACAAGCAAATCTCATTGTTAACATTTATGAAATACAACTCCATATTACTAAACAAAGATAATTATTACAAGAAAATTTCCATTTGAGAATTACCCTAAGTCAACCTTACCAATCTGACATCTAAAGCCTACATTACCTAAGAAGGAAAATTCTTAAGAGTGGAGCCCTAACTAGGGAGTCTAATCTACTTATACTGTGAAATTTATCCATAAAATCTAATGATAGTAAATCTCTGAAGCAAGTTAGGTTGGATCTGTTCTTCTAGCAAAAATATAAAAACCTCCCTATTTTCACTGCTGAATGCTACCCTTGTTAATAAATCATCAAAAGAAAGGCAATTTCAATTTTTAGGCATGTAATCATATGCTAGGTGATAAATGTACTTTTGGAATTTGATTTGGTTTCCTTTCTCTTATCATGTTTTTTCCATTATGATACAGAGTGTTGGATCTTCTTCCATAAGGATATGCAACATCCTTGGCATGGGGGAGGGTCAAAGAGCTCCTTCAGAACTCTTTTTCAGACTCACATCTCATCTTCAAAAATCAACATGATCACCCTACAACCCTGTAGAACCAGACAAAAAAGAAGATAAGAACAGAATAAAGAAGCTTCACGAAGTACAAGAAATTCCAGTACCAAGCTTCCAGAAAACTCCATCCTAAAAAGATGAACTCTGACAATCTATAAGCTTCAAATACAAAGGCAGTCGCATATGCTATGGGTATTGATCATACAATGGTAAAAGCAAAGGTAACATGGTATTATTTATTTTCCTTTGCTTATAAAACTACAATAGGTATGAAAATGTATACTAGACCTTATGACCTTAGTTTTAAAACCATGCACCTATCCCTCATACCCATATGCCTAACCTTAATCAATCCTCTCATCACATAAGCACTCGAAAATGATTGAGGGAAAAATCACATCAAAAGTATGAATATGAATCGTGTCTAGTAATGATGGGCCACGAACGTGCTTCATCCTTAAGAAAATCATGAACTTATCTTGTGTCATGAGCCATGATTCAACATCAAATTCACCGCTCAGAGGTTCAATCACCTATCCTGCTTTGACACCCAACGTTCCGCCCCCATCATTATGCTAAATGGGCAGAAATGAAATGACTTATCTAGGTGGTGAAGCCATCCAGATGAGCCTCATCTTGTCTTAATTCCCCTTTGCGGCATCTTTACTTAAAATTGCCATTCGAATTAGCAACGCCATCGCCATATATTTTGTCGTTACCAACCCTTCTCCATTCTGAGCTTACCTCTCCCTACGATCTTTGGTACCAAACCTTTACCCTCATCAGCTGACTAAATCCTTGTGCTACAACCCGATTTTTTTTCTCGCAATTTATAAAGATGGTTGTAAGCAGACATGAACCTGTCTTCCAGATTTATAGAGAGACCGAGGAGTTCCAACTGTGTATAGAGAAGTATGTTAGATCGGGATGGATGCCATTTTTGGAGAAATTCACAGGCTAGCATGAGAAGGTATCTCACACGTTTATTCAGGATTACGATGGAGAAATTGTGCATATAGGCAATATGCAGCTAACAATCAATAAAGAAACTTTAAGGGAGGTCACGGGATTACCTAACAGAGGAGCCAAGTATTTCAAACGAGTAGGAATCAATAAGGAAATGTGCCAATGATTTTTGAAAGAAGACCATCAGCACCCTGATTGGAAAAAGGGGATCCCTGGGAACTATATCAAGGAATAGTATCATCCAATGCTTGCTAGTCTTCAACGATTCCTCACTTGTGAGGGCAGGTATGTTGTAACCTTCATATATCATCTTAGGCTTCTATTACACTTTGAAGGAGGCCCTGGAATTGATTTCCCATATTTTTTATGGATGAGTCTAAACAAGATGGTAAGAGGTGTCAAATCCCTATCCAAAACTGAGAAGACTAGCATTTACCATCAAGGTCTTATTAAGATGTTAGTTTTACATGAAATCAGGAAGCAAAGGATTAGATGGAAAATCCTCATCACTCAACACCTTCCCACAGAAAACAAACCTGTGGAGGAAGCCCGACGTGCTCCAAAGAAAAATAAGGAACCTCAAAAGAAAAAGGGCAAGAAAGATAAGGAAACTCCATCATCATCCAGAACAGTGAGCCAAAACGAAAAAGCTAGTAAACAAGCAGGGCCCTCTTCCACAGTCAATAAGACTTTTAAAATTCAAGAATCAAAAGGTAAAACCAAATTAGTAGAGGAGACTTCAACAGTAGCACTTCAGGAGAAGGGTCATAAGACGAAAACTGTAAGGAAAGGGAAGAATAGCTC
>WSFP011564604.1:0-10934 GCA_009831015.1 Picea engelmannii
GATGAGAAATGCATGCCCTAGGAAGAAAAATCCATGTATGGTGTTGTTAATTTACAAGTTACAAGTTACAGGATTGCAAATTTTTTGTAAACCATAAAGACTGTATACTAAGGTGATTTGTGCCTAGAATTTAGTACCAACTACCCTTGTCCATGAGCTCAATGAGGTAGGAGATTGACAAACACATCATACAGAATAGTTGTTAGTTGCATTTCCATTATGAATACCTACATAAATCATCATAGAATACAAGGTTATATGAATGAATAATAATTAAGTAAATAAACAAACATATCAACATATACGAGCCTCTAGAAAGACTAAAATGGAATACCTAAATGAGAAAAATACTTGTTTTGATATTACACTATAATTTTTGCATTTGTGTAGAAATGCACACTAGGCTTCACAAAAATGCACGCCCGAGTCTTTACACACCTGCAATTTGAGTGACTCAAGTTTCTGAGTGTGTCTTAGATAATTTTACACCTGCCTACATATTTAGATTTTCATTTGCAAACATAAAAGTGGTTGGTGTGTAAAAGGGGAAAATTCTACCGTGTAAATTGAGAGACCAAAACAATAGAAAGTGAGCCAATGGAAATGCACACCCATGCTTCTATATACCTCCAAATTTAGTGATACAAGATTTAGGATGAAGTAATTGACATTGTTCCATGTACGGTGAAAAATTGAATATGTGAATGAACTTCTCTTAGTTTTGAGAATACTTTATTCTCTATTGAATAGGGATAACCACATGAAGGTGGAAGAGCATTTGGCCCTTCCCCCCTTGACATAACTCTCAATTCCCCATACCCAATCTATCTACTGGAAAGTAATTGAAAGTGGCATAGTATGATTCATGCATAGAAAGTAGCAAAACAAAATTTAAAGGTAAATGAAAGAAAGAGTGTGTGTGTCCAGATATGTGTTTTTGTACATACATAATATATAACATTCATCCATAAGAAGGTAGAAACAAATATTATATATGTGATAAACAACCTTTTTAAAAGATGACGCTTACCCCATATTGTTGTATATATTCCATTAAAAATGTGCATCTTTCTTTGTTTTCCTCCGTGGTTGAAGTTATGGTGTAAACATCCATCTTATACATTGTATCAACATCTATTTTCATTCATATTCCTATGAACACCATCATATGTGCATATTTTTTCTAAAATACATACCTCTACAGAATAAGCTCATCTATACCATATTTTTATCAAAGAAAAAAATGGCACTCTTTATTCCATAAACATATTAATATGTCATTCTTTATTCCATGAAAATGCCATTCTTTATCCCGTAAATTCTAAGTATGTCATTATAAAGATGAACCATGAAGCCAAGAATGCCAACTGATGATGAAATACCCAACAACTAAATATTTGTTTTTAAAACCAAGTCATTGTTTTCATTTCCCTTATAGAACATAATATAGGCATGTATAGAACATAGTATAGAACAAAGTACAAACATGTATAGAACACAATACATTTGGTAAAATTTCCTAACAAGGTATGAGCTTGGCTAGTTCCAAACATTTTTTCTTTAGGCTTTAACCATTTTTCTGGAAGCTATATCAAGCTCTATATATCTATCATATGATGGAATATTAGGATATAAAGTTTTGATTTTCCATAATAAATGAAAATCTTCTATTAACTTGTAGACAATAGTTTTACCTTTCAAAATATGTTTCCATTATACATATTTCTCATAATATATACAATCACTTCTTTTTATGTTTTGTAGTTTTTAGAAGTCTGTTGATTGGCTTATCCATGTCTAGATCTGTTTCAATTTTTAGGCCCTTTCTTGGTGTTGATTCAATATGCATGCTCTAGCGTGTTGTACGTCTATTTGGGTACTCTCCACGACATGTAGGCCACTACTGAGGGACCTCGACTACAATAACAAAAAGGGTTAAATTGATATGGTTAGTTATTATTCACAGATGTAGTTACTTAATGCAAATATCATTACAATGTTCTTTACCAACCTGTTAGCGATATTTCTTGTCTGGGGACGAGAAATAAAAACCAGGCAGCGAGAGTCCCGAATCCCCCAGAATTAATAGGGACCGTTCATCCGAAGGACGCGTGGCAAGGAGATCAACGTTAGCAGGGAGGATCCCGACACCAAGAATATGGGGCCACAGAAGTCTACAGAGGACAGGTGGCAAGCTTTCGAGTCGGGGAAGGGGTCGTTGACATGTCAATGGCCATGAGCCATCGGGGATCGGGGAATCGCGAATCCAGAGGACGCGTGAACATTGACCTCGCAAACCTCGAAACTCCGATGGAAGGCTATACGACCACGGGCATGTGGTAACGGTCATTTGGACCAGAGCATATTCAGGGGGCTAGCGCGCAAGGAGCCATCGACAATCGGAGAATCGCGACTCATGGGCACTTGTGTATCGAGGCATCAAAAACGTTGAAACCCCGACAGAGGTTCGGCTCGGGTCACATAAGAGGTGGTCATATGGATGATAGTATAGCCAGGAGGGCTAACCCATACATGCGCTCATCGGAGAATCGGTGATCGAGAATTCAAAGGGTCAAGAACTCTCGATAGCAGGAATCACGAAACCCCGATCCCCGATACAGAGTCAGGGATGACCATGGTCAGGTGTTGAAGGCCGTGAAGAGATTGGAAAGGACCTGTGGATCGGGTTGTTGCAGCAGTGTTTCCCAAGGGAATTCAAGGAGCCGTTTCGGCTCAGCAGAAAAGGATAAGGAAGGTAGGTGAAGCCTCGCGTCACCCATTTATTGCAGAGTATGGAGGTTCCGACTGGAGTTTACCCAGGAGGGTCCCTTTGTACCGATTCTCTGCAGAAAGGTCACACTGAGTCTTCAACTCGCCAAGAGAGCCTGAGCACGCCAATTCAAACATTAAAAGAGGCTCAGCTACCCCATGGCGCGAGCCATGCTGAATTGAAGAAGCATATGACAGGAGTCCAGAGGATAGATTTGATTGAGGAAACGACCCCTCATTAAAAGTCCTGAGATACTGTTGCCAGGCGGATTTTGGCTGAAGTATATGTAGGCATTTTTTGCCATTTTGTAATCCATCGATTGTTGAGCAGAGCTCTCGGTTGTAAAGTTTTAACGAAGCACTGTTATTCTGGTTATGTATGAGCTTTGGAGACTTCTTGCCTTATGAATGCCAGTTTCTTTCATGTCTTTGTTTACACTGTGTTAGAGCAGCTCAGAATTGGAGGATCCAGTCGAGCTGTAGCTATTATAGGATGATGTTGTAATGGATCACTGTAATAGTTACGGAGCCTCTAATCGGTTTCTGTGATTTCTTTAACGTTGAATAACTTGGAATTGGAGGATCCAGTCAAGTCTTCTTTCAGTTTCTTGAAGCCCTGAACCAGGAGGATCCTGCTATCAGAGTTTTTCTCCTACAAACCGCTGCAAGCCTGTGGCCCAGAGCTGTTTGTTCACTCTCTCCTAAGTCTTCCACCTGTTCATCTTTAATCAATCCACTGGATGAAGTTGGGATTCCAGACCTCCCTCGTTCTTTATGTACCAGACTCAGTCCCTAAGTTAGAGTGATACCTCCTAGAGCCATTATCTCCATTTGATCACCCCTTACAAACAAATTGTGACATTAAACTGATGGGTTTCGGGCTCTGCTCCTGCAAGCAATCCAGGAGTGACTTCCGACGCTAACATTTCTGGCGCCGTTGCCGGGGACGAAATTGAAGATTTTCCTCGGGTAGAACGACATTGAGCCTCTGAATCCAAAGGTGCATCGGATTATCGGGGCCTTTCAAGATTGCTAAGCTGCACCTGGCGACTCCATTGTAAAGACTCCGCTGGGAAGAACCTGCTCTATTAATTGTGGCTTTCAGAGGCATGCATACACAGTCTCATCCACAACTGCCTCTAGTTGCGCCCGAAACAGATCCAGAGGCGGTGCTCAGAAAGGGAAAGGCCTCTGAGGAAGAAGTGTCCATCACCGAACCAGGTAATCCACCATACCCTTCTGTTGGAACCCCTTTTTTGCCTCCTCATATTTTTGATAGGCATGTCTCTGCAGTTTCCCGTTTCTTAAATTTTGGGAGTGTTCCTGTTGAGTTTTCCTCTCCTGGTCTAGGACCAGAGGGACAACACTTTGTCACTCCCCTCTCCCCTGAAGCTATACCTTGGTGTAGACCCAGGG
This sequence comes from Picea engelmannii, assembly GCA_009831015.1. NCBI lineage: Eukaryota > Viridiplantae > Streptophyta > Pinopsida > Pinales > Pinaceae > Picea > Picea engelmannii. Next base: position 4,186 of record WSFP011564604.1, read on the forward strand.
CCGCAGAAGATTTCCCCACTCCTGCGCAAGGAGGAGCACCTGCTGACTGGAGCTCGGTAGCCTGTTCCTTAAATCACCTCTTGTTTCCCACCCCACTCCGAGATTTATTCCCGCTAGCCCCTTCGCGAACTCCTTCTCCTCCAAGGTCTCCTCCACCTAACATCCCTATGGCTGGTGCTAATCCCCCTCTGAATAGAATGGATGCCATAGTCACTGCCAGATACGCTCCCTTAGTTCTTCCCCATCCTATGAATCCTCTCCCTACTGGAGATTACCTGAAATACATGCCCAAGTTCACTGGGGAAGGAGACATAACTGTCGAAGAACACCTGGTTGCTTTCTACAGTTATGCAGACAACCTCAATATTGAAAATGAAGATGTATGGATGAGAGTTTTTGTCCAGAGCCTGGATGGTGAAGTGAGGAAGTGGTTTAGAGGATTGGCCCCAAGATCTATTGCTGGGATTGAGGCTCTGGATAGTGATTTCCTGAGGCAGTGGGGAGATAGGAAGGATTTCATGTATTACATGACTGAGTTTGGGTCTCTGAAGAAGATGGAAGGAGAGTCGGTCTCTGACTTCTCCAAAAGATTCAATAAAATGTATAATAAGATTCTTACAGAGATAAAGCCCTCCGAATCTTCTGCCCAAATTTCCTATGTTGGTGCATTTGACCCTGATTTCTGCCTTTTGTTGAGAGAAAGAAGAGCCACCTCCTTAGCCCAAATGCAATATGTGGCCGTAGAAGTGGAATCCAATGTCTTAGCGGCAGACAGACTGAGGAACAAAGTCGATGTAGACAGAGGGAAAGGAAGATTTGAAGCTTCAACTTCTGGCTCCTCGGCGCCTCGCCCCCAAATGGATGAACTGACTAAGATGGTGAAGTCTCTGTCTGCAGAGATGGAGAGAATGAGGGTGGAAGGGAGGAAAGCATATAAAGGCCCTCGGATCGTCGAAAATAAAGGAGGATTCTGGAGGCCAAATAATTTTACTCCCCCGAATATGCAAAGAGAGAGGGGAAGAGACAGAGAGGACCAGAGAATTCAGGCCCCTTTCCAAAAAAATTTGGTGACTGATGAGGAAGAAAGGGAAACAAAGGAACTTAGTCCTGAAATCCATTACTTCGGAGAGACGCCCCCTTTCCCTCATTTGAATCAATCAACATACGAGGAGTCACTCATGAACAATCAGTTAAATGAATTGAGCAAAGGAGACAAGGTCAGCGACAGTCGAGGCAGGTATAACTTGAGGTCCGACAAGAAGACAACAACACCTGACAGTCCTGAGCAGTTCACTAGGACAAAGGATCCTGCTAATCAAGTAGCAGACGCTTACAGAGGTAAGAAGGCCCAACCCCCCTCTCCTATTATTCAGAATCATGTTCCTGAAACAAGAGAAATTCCAAAGCATGCATCTTCGTTTAATTTCGAGCATGAGATTCAAAAGATCAGAATCCCTGTGCCCCTCACCGAGCTTATCAAACATGAAGAATTCAAGAAGTGCTTCTTTGAGTTGTTGCAGCCCGAAGCTCCCTGCCTTCCCACAGACTCCATAAATCTCCAAGATGAGAAGCCAGCAGTTGTCCTAGGACCCATGGTAGAAGATAGAGACGATTCATCCCCTCCCTTCTACACGTCCCTGAACATACATGATAAAGTGTTGCACAATTGTTTAATGGATTCAGGGGCCTCTCACAACCTCATGCCCAAAACCATCATGAAAGAACTAGGGCTAGAAGTCACCCGAGCATATCATGACCTCTATTCTTTTGACTCTAGGAGATTTCAGTGTCTTGGAGTTATTAAAGACCTCGTGGTGACCTTGTTTCAACTACCCATGAAAAGTGTGGTCATGGATATCGTAGTGGCTGACGTCCCCCCCAAGTTTGGTATGTTGTTGTCAAGGTCTTGGATTAAAAGACTAGGGGGAACTTTGCAGATGGACCTAACATATGCCATTGTCCCAGTGTTTGGAAGAGAACATAGAAGACTCTACAGGGAAGCTCAATTGGCCTACATAATCAGTGATGAAGCCAACCCTACCAATCATCCCATCTTTGCCTTGGACACTGATTTAGGCTCCAGTTTACTACAGCTCACCCATACCCCTGAGCCTCCTCTCAAACTCAAAAAGCAGCCCACTGTTTCCCCCAAAGCCTCTCCCTCCATCACCCCAATCTGGAAAATGTTTTTCGATGGAGCTTGTTCCCGAGATGGCACTGGAGTTGGGGTGGTTCTTGTGTCACCTGCTCAGGAGACCACATCCCTGTCATATAAGATGGAATTCGAAACCACTAACAATGTGGCAAAGTATGAAGCTCTTATCCTGGGATTAAGAGTTGCAAGGGAGATGGGAATTCAAGAGATAGCATCGTTCGGATATGCCGAGCTGGTAGTCCAGCAGATCAGAAGCATATATCAGGCCAAGCATCCCCGACTCAGGAGTTACAGGAATGAGGCGTGGGATCTAATTGATAATTTCTTCTCAGCATTTAATATTTCTTTCATCCCGAGAGAAGAGAATACAGTCGCAGACTCTCTGGCAACATCAGCGAGTGTTTTTAGAGTACCCTTGTTGCCCAAATTGAGGTACGATGTAGAAGTAAAATACAGGCCTTCCATACCTGACAACGTCAAACATTGGAAGGTGTTTGAGGACGATCTCAAGATCAAGAGGTTCTTGGAGATTGCCGAAGAATTCTCAGAGATGCATATCGACCAAGATCCTGCCTCCGAGGAAGAGCTCGATGGGGGTAAGTTGCTGAGTAAGATAGCGAAGCATGACATTATTCAATTGCCTAACAATCACATTCCAAGGGGACTGGTCCCATTAGAGAGGTTGTTCGACGGGAATGACGTGGAAATAAAGGGGAGAGTGTCTGGTGATGATGTTGACACAGCTGAGTGCAACATCAGCACACCAAAGGAACCTAAGTTTGTCAAGTTGTCAACGAGTTTGACCAAGGAGCAGAGGGCCGAATATACCAAGCTGCTGAAAGAATTCACTGATGTATTTGCATGGACCTACGAAGACCTTAAAACGTATGACACGTCAGTCATTGAACACAAGATCCCACTAAAGGAGGACGCTAAGCCATTCAAGAAGAAGCTGAGGCAGATAAATCCCATGTTGCTACCTGTCATGGAGAAAGAAGTGAAGAAGTTGCTAGACGCACAGATTATTGTCCCCTTGAGATATTCCAACTGGGTGGCCAATTTGGTCCTGGTAAGGAAGAAAAGTGGCGAGATCAGACTCTGTGTTGATTTCAGGAACCTGAACAGGAGCTCAAGGAAAGACAATTATCCCCTGCCCAACATGGAGCACATATTGCAGAAGGTCACTGGTGCCTCTAGAATATCTATGATAGACGGATTCTCTGGTTACAATCAGATATCAGTCATGACTGAAGACAGGGAAAAAATGGCCTTCACCACTCCTTGGGGCACATTCATGTATGCCAAAATGCCTTTCGGGTTGATGAATGCAGGAGCAACATTTCAGCGGGCCATGGACATAGCCTTCATCGGGGAGAAGGACCAGTTTGTGGTAATATATCTTGATGACGTCACGGTCTTCTCCAGGACAGATAAGGAGCACTGCCGCCACTTGAAGAAATTTTTCCTGAAGTGTCGGAGGTTCGGCCTGTCTTTGAACCCCAAGAAGTCGTTGTTTGCTATGAAGGAGGGGAAGTTATTGGGGCATATAGTATCGGCAAAGGGAGTGAGAATTGATCCCAGCAGGGTGGAGGCGATTCAAGCCTTGTCACTTCCCAGGTCTAAAAAAGAGGTTCAGGGCTTTTTGGGGAAAATTAATTTTTTAAGGAGATTTATCTCGAATTTTGCCGAGCTAGTGAGACACATCACGGCCATGCTCAGGAAAGGAAACGAAGTGAAATGGACCACTGAGCCCAGGGCCTCTGTTGAGAAAATTAAAAGGGTGTTGACTGAGGATCCCGTGCTTATCAGTCCGGACTATTCCAAAGAGTTTATAATTTTCTCCTTCGCTTCTTTTGATACGGTGGCAGCAGTTTTATTGCAAAGGAACGATGAAGGACGTGAGCAGCCCATCGCCTTCTTCAGCAAGGCACTGAGGGATGTAGAGCTTCGATACGAGATCATGGAGAAGTAGGCCTATTCCTTAGTGAAAGCTCTCAAGGCTTTCAGAGTCTATGTCTTGCACTCAAAGATCACTGCATATGTTCCTTCAGCCTCTGTGAAGGATATTCTTATACAGCCCGACATAGACGAAAGAAGGGGTAAATGGATCGTTAAGATCCTAGAATTCGATCTGGAGATTAGGCCCACCAAGTTGATAAAGGGGCAGGGTTTAGCCAAGCTGCTAGCTGAATCAAATTGCAAATCTTTGGGGATTTGTTCCATCAACGTCTGTTCAGAAAGCCCGCAAGCCGAATCATCCGGCAATAATTCTCAGACTGACTTATCACTAGCAGCATGCCCCTGGTACAAGGATATCTTGTATTTTCTGCAAGAATTGAGGCCTCCTGATGGGATGGAGAAAAGCAAGGCAAGGGCTCTAAAGCTCAAGGCGGTCAGGTATTGCCTCATCGACCAAACCCTGTACTGGAAGGACCCTTTAGGGGTATTTTTAAAATTCCTGGACCCACAAGAAGCCCAGCAAGTTACATTTGATTTCCACAGCGGCCTTTGTGGGGGGCATCATTTTTGGAAGACCATAGCCCATAAGATCCTTCGAGCTGGATATTACTGGCCCACTCTATTCCCTGATGTCTGCAGAGCGGTCAGAGCTTGCATTGAATGCCAGAATTTCTCCGGTAAGCAGCAGCTCAAATCTCTGCCACTAAAGCCTGTAGTGGTTTCAGCGCCTTTTCAGCAGTGGGGATTGGATTTCATTGGAGAGATTCATCCTCCTTCAAGTGGCCAACACCGATGGATCCTCACGACGACAGATTATTTCACCAAATGGATAGAGGTTGTCCCCACTAGGAGCATTTCTCACAAAGCAATTATCAACTTACTGGAGGACATCATAGCCAGGTTTGGCTGCCCTAGCAATATTGTCACTGACAACGCTGCCCCCTTCAAGTCTGAGTCTCTGGTCAAGTTCCGTGAACAGTTTGAGATTTTGTTGATTCACTCTACTCCCTATTATCCTCAGGGGAATGGATTGGCAGAGTCTTCCAATAAAAGTCTGATCAAGATCATTAAGAAATTACTAGAAGACAATAAAAGGGCCTGGGATTCGAAGCTCAAATTTTCTCTATGGGCTGATCGGGTGACAACTAAGAAGTCCCTGGGCGTCTCACCATTTCAACTTGTTTACGAAACAGAGGTCGTTTTCCCGACTCAGCTCACTTTATCAGTGGCGAAATTCCTCCAGGACATTGATGGAGAGCCTGACCATATGGTCAGATGGATTCACCAGATGGTGGAAATACAACAGGTTAAAGAGCAGGTCATGAACAAGGCCTACTATCATCAGCAGAAGGTCAAGCAGGTTTTTGATGGGAGGGGCAGAAAGAAAGAATTTGAGCAGGGTGATCTGGTGCTCAAATGGGACGCGCCTAGGTAGGACAGGGGCAAGCACAATAAGTTTGATGCCCTCTGGCTTGGGCCTTTCAGGATCCTTGAAGTGTTTTCAAACAACACATATCGGTTGCAGGATTTGGAGGGTGAAGAGGTGTTCGGTGGCCCTGTGAATGGGCATTTTCTTAAAAAATATATTGTCTGAGCCATTCATGGCTCCTATCTTTTGTAAATATTGTCTTTTTTGCTCTTTGTTGCTTTTATTTTTCGGCTTGTATTTTCAGCAGTGGGAGGTTTTGAGCCTGACTCCATAGCCCAACAGGAAGGCACTGAATCTGCAAAAGTGTTCTTAGAGCATCGCAGGGACGACTCTATCCCCCATGGAGCCAAATGTTAGCGATATTTCTTGTCTGGGGACAAGAAATAAAAACTAGGCAGCGAGAGTCCCGAATCCCCCAGAATTAATAGGGACTGTTCATCCGAAGGACGCGTGGCAAGGAGATCAGCGTTAGCAGGGAGGATCCCGACACCAAGAATATGGGGCCACGGAAGTCGACAGAGGACAGGTGGCAAGCTTTCGAGTCGGGGAAGGGGTCGTTGACATGTCAATGGCCATGAGCCATCGGGGATCGGGGAATCGCGAATCCAGAGGACGCGTGAACATTGACCTCGCAAACCCCGAAACTCCGATGGAAGTCTATACGGCCACGGGCATGTGGTAACGGTCATTTGGACCAGGGCATATTCAGGGGGCTAGTGCGCAAGGAGCCATCGACAATCGGAGAATTGCGACTCCCGGGCACTTGTGTATCGAGGCATCAAAAACGCTGAAACCCCGACAGAGGTTCGGCTCGAATCACATAAGAGGTGGTCATATGGATAATAGTATAGCCAGGAGGGCTAACCCATGCACGCGCTCATCGGAGAATCGATGATCGGGAATTCAAAGGGTCAAGAACTCTCGACAACAGGAATCGCGAAACCCCGATCCCCGATACAGAGTCAGGGATGACCATGGTCAGGTGCTGAAGGCCGTGAAGAGATTGGAAAGGACCTATGGATCGGGTTGTTGCAGCAGTGTTTCCCAAGGGAATTCAAGGAGTCGTTTCGGCTCAGCAGAAAAGGATAAGGAAGGTAGGTGAAGCCTCGCGTCACCCATTTATTGTAGAGTATGGAGGTTCCGGCCGGAGTTTACCCAGGAGGGTCCCTTTGTACCGATTCTCTGCAGAAAGGTCACACCGAGTCT
>WSFP011564605.1:0-10933 GCA_009831015.1 Picea engelmannii
TGTAGTTCATTTATGTCCCTACATATTTCTTCACCTTCATCAAGAGTCCAAGTAGGATTTTCTGGAGGCTTATTTGGTGTAGAAGTTCCCTTTTTTGGTGGCATGTTGGCAAAGTATCACTTTTGAACCTTGATTTTGAGGTGTTTCTGCTAGACAATATTTCTTCTGTTGTATCTCCTAAGTTTCGGCCCTTCTGGGTCTGAAACTTTATTTTATGTAGTTCTCTGATATTTCTTCTCTACAATGCCACATGTCTGATTAAAATTGGATGTGCCAAGTGGAATTTACGATAACTTCCCCACAACTTGCTGATTTTTGTCCTTTCCAGGAGATCTCACTTGTATAGCGTGCCCCACACAAAATAATTGATATAAAATTCTGAAACTCACACCAGAAATATGGCAGACTGTACACGATCCAATGAAACCAGTCCCACTCAATTTGGATACTCTAGGAATAATTTATGATTGTTTTACCTGGAACACCTTCTTGAGACTAGTTAATAGGACTAATCAGATACCGTATCTTACACAGGGTGTATCTACAAATTTAAGATGACCCAGAAGCTAAATTTTTTACCACAGATACTTTACTAATTTTTGTGAATATCCTCCATATTTTAGGGTCTGAAACATTACAAAGAATTTTTTATAGTGAAAATTCCGCAATGACTCAGTTCAGGATGATTCCAGAACATTATCTTGTATAGGCTGTATCTCCAAAAGTGTAAGGCCTCAGGAGTTGAATTTTGAACCCAACATACCTTGATTTGTATGATAAATATCCTCCAAGCTATTCCTTCTGAAACATTGTAGAAAAAAAGTTATAGAAAAAATTCCAAGGTGTATCAGATATAACATCGAAACCCCAAGACCTTGAGCTCTGATACCATATGTTAAGAACCAAATGTCAATGTAGCATAGAAAAACCTCAGAAAAAGTACTCAATGCCTTGAAAAAGAGATAATTTCAGATAATAAGCCTCTTCGAGGGGGCAACCTCCTTTTACCCCACTTAAATATTCAAGTACAAGATGATTCAAAATGAAAATGTCTCCTTAGTATATATAGGAGACTAGGAGGTATAATTACAACTAATGGCCTAAAGCCGACATAAATAAAATAACATTACTGATATAATATGCCCCAATTAAGGGGTAATGAGACAATATTAGGGCTTAGCAGATATAACCCATGGTGATAAGACTTGTTCAAACTCAAATCAGGAGGTGACATCAACCTTTCAAAATAAAAACACATAATGCTAAGAAAGGAGGAGATGACATAAAGCAACATGACCTAACACACAATGAAAAAGAAAGAGTAACTAAGAGCTAATTTGATGGATGAATAGGCTGGTTTTAGGAGTAGGAGGCTGAGATGCATGCCTACGAACTAACATCTTCTCCAACTAGGGGTATCACTTCCCTATGAGGTTCTAAGAACAAAAAACATGTGTGCCTTACTTCTGTCTATGCTGCAACTGCTCAATTGAAGAAAAAAAAACCCCTCTTACATACTGAAAATCCAAATGGAAAACTAAAAATTTCTTGGTACCTGTGTATCCATTGGGATATGGAGTCATTTTTTCATGCTAATATATTGCATATCATGTCAAATTGGAAATCCACACTACTGAAAATTAACTGAAAATTGATCTTTAAACATGCTAAAAAAAGAGCTTATCATGTATAAAATGGGATAATTTCAATCTGATCATGTATGGGATAATTTCCAGTGAAACCATGTCAACAACTACGTCATAATATGGGATCTTTTCATGCCTTTGATCACGATAAAGAAAATTTCAAACAATAACAACTTATAAAAAATTTGAGGTCAATAGTTATAGTTCAACAATTTTGTCCCCAAAGCATTAAGGATAAAAGATTCTTTGTTTCATTCTCACTCCATGTAGATGGCCATTGGATATTGAAGAATCTGACAAATGTCCCACTGATAAAATGGACCAAATGGCTGATTTGTAAATTCTTCTTCATCTGTGAGACCAAAATCCCCTTGATCTCCTTAAACTAATTCATGAACATCATATGTTTAATAACAATCAAAGGAAACAAACTTGTCTGGAACATGTTAACATATTTCTGGTGCATAATATTCTTTATCACATTTAGCATAAGCATAGTAATCATAGGAATGGGAAGGCCCAAAATTGATTTCATCAACTACAAAAGCATGGGCATCATGTACAATGAAATCTGTATCCAATTGGATTGTCTCTTTATCTCCCTCACTATCTTCAAATGAATCAGACACATAGTTGTCATACATAGGTCCATTTATACGAGATTCTATATGTGTTGATGCATAAATTTGTTTGTCTGAATCTTCCTCATACTCATAAAAAATAGGTGGATCTTCATTGAATTTTTGAGCAACAACTTGGTCCATGCAAAAAATATTATAAACATTTGATGTAAAAGAAAATGTGTCTACCATATGGATGTCATGAACTACACTTGTAAAATTATCAATCAAATCTTCCTCCACCTTTTTGATAGAACTATTCTTTTCAACAACAATTCCTTTGTCATCCATGATAATTTAACGTTGAATATGGAGCTCAAATTCCTCACAACAATGCTAAAAAAGGAACTCGTTAGAAAAATATTTCTTGCAATGGTTATGAAAGGAAGAATGAAAATATTTTAAAGAAGATATACTAAAAGGAGGTAAAGATCGAAACAATTCCCGTTTCTCTCCCTCTAATGAGTACATGAACATTTTCATTAAGACATCCTCATGATGTATTCCCAGCTGATACATGAATTCATGAAATTCAAGCAAATGATCTGCAGGATTATCATCTCTATCTTCTCTAAATTTGGGAAAGCAATCCCCCCACTCATCTATAGTAGGAAAAGCATTCGAAAAGATTGTAACAACAAAGAAATTAAATGGAACAAACCTTTGAGCCAAAATAAAAACCATTCGAGTGTCTGACATCTTGAGACTGTGGATTCACCACTAGATTCTTTAACCATAGATTCTCCAAGTGAATGATCTGTAGTTTGAATGTGTCTAGATTTTGTTCACCATAAAAAACTAGATCTGATTGTTTTCATTCTCCCAGAGAAAGATTGCTTCATTACTCCATTCCACGACAGTGACGCCAGAAGATGTTGGTACTAAGGTCTACACCTGACTACTAAAGGGAAGAGCTAAGCCACCTCAAGTGTTGGAATGATTGATTTTTTTATGAACTAAGTTTGTTTATTTTGATGGTTAGTTGATAGATGGGATTTCAAGGACAAGGATCTAGTTGGACTGTTCAACAACATCAACTACAATATTTTCCTTAGCTGGTGGCATGCATTCTGGTAAGCAGATAAATATATGAAGATGAAAGAAAGGAAATATTAACAAGCATACAATGTGTCATTTGCTGTATGAACTTTCAGACTTAAAATGATATTTCATGTCCAAAATATGTGCCCAAACATAAATCCTCCAAACATGTTGTATGACAATAAACCATTCATTGAAACATTAACTGAAATCATGTTGCATGACAATAAAAAGGTTTGTTGAGACAATATATGAAAGGAAAATAAGCAATTCTTTGCATACATTTGAATTTGCATTCAGATAAGATAATAAGACAAACAATATTTGAGAAGACAATCTGTCACCAAAAATTATATTCACTAGGTGGAAAAATTAACAATTTTGTACTTCAAAGCCCAACCAAAATCTTGATGCTTGATACCCAAAACATTGAACCTCCTAAAAAAACTCCCCCTTCTTACATTCACCTCTTCATATCTTTATCCATCAAGAGGATTCAAATACCTATCTCAGATCTAAGTTCTATAGTTAAACTTTGCATTACAGGAAGACCTATAGATATCAATTTCATTATTCAATTCTGATTACAATTCATGAAAACTTGTTGAAACTAAGTGAAGTTGAGTTCAAGTGTTAGTTCACAGGGATAAATCCCCATCACTTAGACCTTAATCAAAACATTGTTCTTATCAAAAGAATAAATTTATTACAACTAGTAATAATATCTCTAACTAAACCAAAAATATTCTATCACTGTAACTGGAGCTATTGCCGATAACAAAAGTGTATGAGCTGCATAACAAAAGTCTTCAAAAGATGGAATTGGTTAATGAACTAAAAATAAATGATATCTTCAAATAAACTGGGAGAAATTTGGAACAAATTTCCTTGAAATCTGTCACTGGTCTCTTGACTACCATCCATTGTTGTCAGGTGCCCTGGAAATTTGGAAATTGACCAAAGATGCAGAATACTCTGCACTTGTCCATTAATCTAGAAGTAATTAATTCCTGGAAAATTTTATTCTAATCAAACCAAATTTTCTCCTAAACCGCCGAGAAATTTTGAAAACCTCTCACAATTAGGCTAAATCGTCCCATTCGTAAAGTGGGTTTTTTAACAATTTTTACAAATGCCTTACCATTTTCTCACAAGTTAAGCCTGAAATCCACTACTTAGAATTGTTGCGTTTCTGGAAAATATTGTTCTGATCAGACCAAATTTTCTCCTAAACTGTTGTGAAATTTTGAAAACTGTTCATTGGTAGGATAAATCACCCCATTACTGAAGTGGGGTTGTAGCAATTTTTTCAAATTCCTTACCATTTTCTCACAAATTAAGCCCGACATCTTCTACTTAGAATTGTTGCATTTTTTTTAGCTGGTAATAAATCCCTTTAGTGAATATTCTTTGATCTCTTCTTGGTGGAAATAAACTCTAATTTGAAATCTCATGGAACTAATCCACATCATTATTGTAACCCAATATCCAACGCACTGTTGATATCCCTCACTGTTATTATTATGTCTTAGTCGTTTATTGTTGGTAATGTTGGCCAAGGATGCACTACTTAAGTTTTTCTCCAAATCTGCAATGAAAACTATTCGAAGAGCCAATTCACAAGGTTTCAAGGGTTGTAGGAGAAACTAAGAACGAATTTGGTGTCATAGGGGATTTATTCAAACTTTGAAATATTTTTTTAAATCATAAAAACTCATAAAACAAAGTCTGTCTGTTGATTGCAAGAATGTTGGCATTCTTGCAATCGACATATTTTGCATTTGTAGGCTTAGTTCAACTCTTTGGTGATCCAATAGTGATATAAACCATGGTGATAAGTCTTGTTCAAACTCAAATCAGGAAGTGACATCAACCTTATAAAAATCAAAACACATAATGCTAAGCAAGGAGGAGATGACATAACGAAACATGACCTAACACACAATGAAGAAGAAAGATTAAGTAAGAGATAAGTTGATGGATGAATAAGATGGTTTGAGGAGTAGGAGGTTGAGATGCAGGCCTAGGAACTAACAATGGCCTTCCCTCTTTTGTGCACGAGTTGTAAGACCCCAGGTTCAATTTATCTACGACCAACAAACCTACCAGACATCGACCCTTTCGACATCACCTGCTTGCGTAGATGAAGTCTCACCTGAGGTATCTATTGGGACTGCGAGAACTAGGCTTCTACAATAGTAAGGGAAAGTGAGGAAAACATCCAGTTCATTATTCCTTATTACATCTATGCGCATGATTTGGTTCTATTCAATATTACTTACTTATGATTCAGATTGCAATACTCAACATATTTCTGATTATTACATAGATTTCTTACGGTCACAGTCATGAAGATTACACCATAATTAATCCATAAGACAAGTCTATGCTACAAGGAATACAAATAGAATTCATAAGCACACATAGAAAGTGAGACAACACAAGATTCAATATCATCTATGTAACCTCTCTTTATTCATTCTTCTCACCAACAGACTGTTACATTCACGACTCTGGAATTCAACATATAACAAAATATAACATCACATAAATTACATGGAATTTAAACCCAACCATAGCAGAGAGAAAACCCCTAATATCCCAACCCGTTACATATTTATACAAAAATCTAGGGCTGAAAATCCTAGTCTGTTCATCCCAAAAATACCCCATTACAATGCATGGCCAACTCAATTAACTAGTTGTTCAATGACTTTCTTCTGCTTTTCAACCTGCATGATGCTTTTATACTATTCTTTTATCTATAAAATGCAATGCTATTATCCTTCTATCATGCTTTATTATCTCACTCTCTTTCTTTATTCTCTATCGGCTTTATTCTTCTCTCTATGCAATCTCTTCCTCCTACGCACTTTCCTCCTTCTACGCACTGTCCTCCTGGATGCATCTTAGTTGCAAATAGAATTTCCTCTCTCTGTGTACTTTCCCTATACTTAGTATTTTCTCCCAAAACTGTATCCAAACTGCCTGTCCAACATGCCCCCAACACTCACATGTGGCTCGTCCCGAGCCACTTAGGCCTGTTGCCTACTCTTCCATGCCGAAATGAAGTTTTGAGAGGCATCCTTTTCTACCTCTACCTCTTTTATGATTGCATCCTCTATTGTTGCTATCTCTCGTGCCCCTACACGATCAAGTCTGTAAGTGTTTTCTATGGCTCAACCACTTCTTGCTTGACCTTACCTTGCATAGTGGCCAATTCTCCAATTACCCTCACTGCTTCTTCCTACAGTGGTCCTAGTTTATGTTGAAGGATCATCTGTTGATCCTATTAGCACTATAATTTTTTCTTAGACCGCTTGAAGGAAAATCCCAGTACCCATTTGATTCTTTAGGGTTGAATTGGTTTGATTAGGTGGATCAACAAGACTAGGAAAGGAAGAGGGAAACAAGCTAACTGCAGATCAATAGCTACCATTGGGAAAGGATTCATAAACACCATGTTCAGTGAAGGAAATCAAGCCGCATACCAGACATAAGTTTTATATAATAATGGGTAGAGGAATGGAGAAGATAAAAAAAAGTGGATCATTCACAAAACAATAAAACTTTCTGAAAAAGTGAATGCAAGGTCCTTGAATAAAACCGTGATTAATAGGAAATTTATAATAGATCTTCTGCTGCTCAATAATCTGTTAATCAAGGGCAGTTTCTGATCCTATGAATCTGCAATTTATACAAGCAAGAAGTTTTAAAGAAATGAAAAACAAAGCAGTTCAAACAATCTGGTAGCAGAACTCTCATGGATCTTCAATAACAAAAGTTATTAAAACATGAATGCCCATAGGCTTACAATGGGATGCACAGGTTTACTCACTGCTCAGAGTCCCTTCTCGAGTCCCCAGACCAAACCCTCTGCAAGTCCCCTTTTTATAAATTAATAGAACCTCCCATGCCCCCTTCTTCTTTTTCTAAAAATAGTAAACTGTTACAAAGATGATGACTCATACTAACTGGTCTCTCACTTTTAGGAAGAGGTTACAAAAGATAATGCCATGCTATCTCATTTCCTACTTTTTAGGATTCAATTTTACTAGAACTTCTTTAGTCATTCGGAAGATAGACATCACATGTAGATGAATAATACTTCTATCAATGTTTTCCACGATATCTGGAGCATGATTGCTTGACATTCAAAAGATTATTCTCTGACACCTGTAATGATAAAAAAGACAAATAATTTACTAGCTCTACAGTTTCTTGCACATTTTTTACATTTTGATTAAAATCAATTGCTCTTACTTCGGGCTCTCAGCTTTGTTCTCTATCTTAACACCATGCACCAATTTTATGCTCTACTGCAAACTTCTCTTGTGCCTTCACCATCATTACAACATGTGTTTTTATTCTAATCACTTGGGCAATGATGCTATCGATTTACCTGGCATATGGAGGCATTTAGTGGCACAAAAATATTTTATAAAACCATACAAAATCATGGCACTGGATAAGAAATTATTGTTGCTGAGGTTAAATTCCCATATGACATAAATAAAAATGGAGTGATTTTGAAATTTGGTATATCGCATATTTCCTAGTTATAGCACCAACGAGAGCCACATCAACACTTATTTTTGCAGTTTTCGAAGCACTAAATGTAGATGCAACTACTATTTCGTAGCACCCTTTTCGGTAAACAACTTATTTCATGGCACTGTCAATGATTTCATAGCACCCTTTTCTATAAACAACTCTGAAACCTCACAACTATTCTCTGCAACATCTTCAAATGACACCACAACAACATTGCTAATAGCAATAACACCATCTGCGCATCATGGCAGTCCACAAGTGTGAACACCCATGCACGTTTCTCCATTGGAGTTTATGCATAGATCATATACTCTTATGTTTTTTGTCATTTTTCCTTAGGGCCTATCCCACATACAATGAGAAGAACAATTTTTAAGATTTTAAATACACAATTATTCTTGAATTTACACGATGCCTTGTGCACAATGGTCCCCTCACGTATTTTCCTTGGTTCTTTGGATTTTATTTGGTGCTACACTTGTGGACTTGGATGCTGAGTTTGGAAAATTGGAGATTGAGCCTTCGGGCCCAATAATTTTTTGATAAGAATGCTAGTACCCTGCATAAATACCCAAGAGCCAAAATTGGTTTCAAAAGCCAATTTATTTGTCAAACTTTGAAGATTTTTTTTCAAAACTTGCATTGATAAAGATGGCGCTGTAGAATCTCCTAATTCACGAGTGCTGCAAAAAATCCTAATTCACCGACGCTTCAAAATGGACCATAGAACCATAAAAATGACCAAATTTGCTATTGCAAATTCCTATGCTAACAAATCCCTCATTCTTTCCACTTATAAATATTCCTTCCATTGAGCCAAAATGGTTGACATACCCTCCAATGGTGGCAATGTAGCCACCTTTTCTACTGCCTGGTGCGCGTGTTCTTGTGCTTCTCTTAGCTTGGCCTCTATGGCCTTCATCTCTGGGTCTCCTATCAATTCTATCCACACCTACACACTCTCCTCACAGAGTTTTGCGCATTCTCCTTCTACTTTCTTAATGTTGGAAACTGCTTTCATTGCCATTTTCACCTTGCCTCCATGCACCTCTGGTGGCATTCCTGGTGTTCTCCTCAAGTGTAAGTCTTATATTTTCTCCCTGAAGCCCTTAGTGACTTCATCAATATTCAACAATTTCTCCTCCACAATAGATTCTACTAATAGGGGAACTTCTTGTACTCCTTGTACAATTTCTAGATGGTTGCTTGTGTCTTCTGTGCCATGGATTCAACTTCATCCTTCTCCTATAATGATTTCTTGGCCCTCTCCTCAGTCTCATCTTTATTCTTCATAACTTCTTCTACTCAATCTTCAACTTCCCTATTTTGTTGAAGTGCTATGTCATAATATTCTTGTACTTGGTCTCTTTCATCCCTTATTCTTTTCAATTATCTATGCGCTTCCTTTGCTTTGTTCTTCATTTCTTGCACCAATCCTGCTTGCAATTCCTATATTATTTGTATGGGAATATTTGATATGACTATGTTAATATGGCCCAATGCATTTATTTTCTCCTATAATTCTCCCACTGGAAACTTCAGTGCATCTGCCTCAATCTGTAAGGTTATATGCCATATTGTTATTTGTGTTAGGGATGGCTGCACAATTTCTACTTCTCTCCTTCGAAATGTGGATGATCCTTCCTTGAACCTATGTTGTTTTGTAATTCTTGTTGTTTCCAACATCTACTAAAGTAATGCTTGTTGATCCTGCACTTTATTATGTTGTTCTTCTTGCTTATTTGATGCTTCCTCCCATATTTCTTTGGTGGTATGCTGTATCTGGTAAGAAATTTTGTCCATATCATCAGTATTTAATATGTAAATGGGGTTTGCCTATGTGCCTTGGATTTCTTGTGTGCCCCTCCTGCTTGTTCTTCCCCCTTATTCTTCCTTTTTGTGCTTTTGTGCCAACTGTATCTGTCTCATCCTGCCTTAACTTCTTTGTCCAATCCGTCACCGTCGTTGATGATTTATTAACTAAATACTCCTTTATTACCAAATCCATCGTGTGATTTTCCCCTTGTACTGTTGATTTGTCATGGTTCCTGAAAACTTTTACCATTTAATACTTGTACAACGCTTTTATGATCTGTCACTCCCTCTTCATAATTTTCATTTATGTCCTTTAATACTTTTAACGATCTTGTCATTGCCAAACTGCACGGTGGTTCTTTATTGTTTCATCTATGTACTTCGTAGTATGTCTCATCTATGTCTTGTCTCTTAAATTGACATAGTTCTATTATGATGTGTGGTGATGATTCCTTATGTGCAAGTTCTTATGCCTTGGTACTTGAACACTCTTTTTATTTTCACTATATCTACTTTTTATTTTTTTTTCTTCATTTTTCTACTTTTTATTTGTTTTTCCTTTTTTTTGTTGCTACTATGGTACAACTACTATAATACAGGGGTTCTGGTGCAACCTAGATTACTGTGCAGACTGTTAAATGTCTCTATAGAGTTTTAGCCGACTTCCATTCACCATTACTTCAAAGAATTCTCCATTCAAGGTTTCCAACCACGCAACACCTGCCTCTATCACTTGTTGAATCACATAGGGTCCTAACCAGTGCATTCTAAACTTTCCTGGATGTTGCATAAACTTACTATCATACAATAGTAATAGATATCCTACTTGATTTTTTTTTTGTTTAATGTGTTGATCATGCCAAGCCTTCTCTCTTGATTTTTGAACGTGCTGATGGAATCTTGGATGAACCGTTCTTCCTCAAGCTTTACTAACTATGCCAATATCTCCTATATCATGCCAATGTTTGATAGCTCTGTGCTTGTTACAATGCACAAGATAGGTAGAATGAACTCCATTGGCATCACTACTTCTTACCCCTAGACCAACTTAAAAGGTGCTTGTCCTTACTTGTAGTCCTGTAAGCCCATAATACTAAAAGAATTCTTAAGTCCCAATCGTTTCTCCCTACATTGCAAATATTTGTCAAGGAATTCTCCAAGATCTTATTGAAATCTTCCACTATTCCATTGGCCTGAGGGTGATATGGTCTACTCTTTTAATGTTGAATCTCAAACTCTTCAGTCAATGCTGCAATT
>WSFP011564613.1:0-10933 GCA_009831015.1 Picea engelmannii
TAATGGTGAACAATAGGGAAAATGAAGTGACATGGTGGTGAATAATGAGTGATATAATGGAAGCATAGGTGAAAAATGTATGGTAATGAGTGATATTTGTATGACGTTTTGAAGCCCAAACATACTCCCCAACTGAAGCTCTTTCATGTCCTCATGCAAGCTACTACAATGACTTATTTGATTTGATTCTTAGATGAGATTCCTTTTACAAGATGTTTGGTTCTTGTGTAACAATCATCTTTCGATCATGGACTTCCTTTTTAACTTTGCACATCTTTTGATAACTTTTATTTTTGCAAAGCATTTACATCTTTGAATGACCATCTTCCTTTTTAACTTTGCACATCTTTTGATAACTTTTATTTTTGCAAAGAATTTACATCTTTGAATGATTGGTTCTTGTGTTACAATCATTATTTACTTTTGTTGTGATCTCTGTTTAATGATTGGTTCTTGTGTTACAATTATTATTTACTCTGTTGATATCAATCTTTCTAAGAAGTCATTTAGTATGCTCATCATTTTGTAGTAGTTTTTATTGTGGGAAGACTATGTGGGTTAGGATGTAATATGAATGAAGGAAAAAAAATGAAGTGTGAAATCCCCCTCCCCAACTGATGGTTTTTGGAAATTTTTAATGAGAAAGGGAATAGTGAAATAGTGGAATATTTTCCAAATATCATCATTTTAGCATCTAAAAAGAATTTCAAGATTAAATGTTAGAAAACATCATACCTTACTTACCTATAGAAGTGGATGAATCATGCATGTTCAGTTGCTACAATTCTGATATGAAGCTTTTTCTGCAAGTTGTGGATGAAAGACGGATTTGTATTGTCATATCTGCTGCTGGATCTTCTGCTGAATGTTCGGATTCTGCTGTTGCTGCTAAATCTGCTGCTGGATCTTCTGCTGAATAATCTGATGAATCTGATGAGTTTGTTGAATATGGCTGAAAATGTATAAGGCTTGGAAGGTATACAAAATATAGAAGTTACATTCCCCCCCAGCCTTATTTATTGACTTGTCCTCAAGTCATGATAAACTGAAAAAGAATGAAAGGAAATCTGCTTCATCTGCTACAAATTATGTGTCTTCAAGTCTTCAACGATCGATGGCACAAATATTACTATGTGATTAAATGTGCTGGTGTCGAACATAGAAAGAAGTTGTTAACTTAGGGGCCATTGATAAATTCCACTAGTCAACACGAGAGCTCCCACCATTGATTCCAATGGGAGTCAAGATGCCTAACACATCTTTGTATGTACAAATAAGTTTATTGTGGTCGAGTCACCTACAAGATCCAACAAACAAGGGATATTAATGCACTCCCATTGTTCATTGGCAAGAGTACTTGCCATTAAGGCATGCAAGCCTCTAGGTGTTTTAACAAAGATAATTAGACTCAAGGAATTTGACTCAATGGTGTATGGAAGCAAGGTTTTATTGGCAAGTGTAGGAAAAGGAAACTGAATATGTAAGGAGGGCCAAAAAGCTTGTAGATGAGCTTGGTTGGTTTTATTTATGGGTTAGGGTTGAAGAAAATGTAATGAAGTGTATGAAGTGAAGTGTAATGGGAAATGGATAATGACTCTTGCTGGAATTATGGCATGAAATCTTTCAAATATAGCAATGGAATGGAAACTCTCAATGGAATGCAAACTTTCAAACATAACAAATCTGCTCTGAAATTCTGCTAAAAATAGCTAAGTTTGACTAGTCTTTGACCAACCACTTGGAGATGTCGAATTCAAGTGTGGATAGGTTTTTCACCATCCTTTTACATTGAGGAACAAACCCAGCTCTTCCAACTTTGCTAATTGGTCATGCAACATTTCAAACGATTAAACTATTACATGAAGTTGCAAAAATTCGTAATTTTCTGGAAATGTCGTTTATAATCATGGATTGGTTCTTTAAAATTTCTCATGAAATTACTCTTGGAAGACCAATTGTCATCACAATGTAATCTCCTCACTGATCACTTGATTAACCTGTAACCTGCAAAAAAAATTGGCAGAAAAAAACATAAGTGTGCTGAAGAAGAAATGGCCAATTTCTTAGTGATTCTGACGCAAAAATAGATGCCAAATGAAACAGATTAAGAAAAATCAAAGTGTTGAAATTGACTCAATCATGATATTAATATCAATCCATTCGTAAAGAAATAAGCATGAAAAGTAAAATTTACTCCCTGTTGTTCTCAGCAAACTTTTGTGCATAGCGAAAAGCTTGGCATTATAGATTTGTTGTCTCCTTGTGAAGAAGCCTGCATCTGGTTCAGAAGTTGTCATAAAGTAGATTGAAGAACAATGAACTCTGCAAAACTTTTAATGCGTATCTCAAATATAGACCCTTTTTTCTCATTTGAGAGCTTAAGCTGAGAATATTCTACACTGCCTTCTTCAAGCTTTGGTTCTTGTATAAAGGGATCAGGGTCCATTGCAGCATGTGGTTGTTCACCATTTGCATCTTCATTTTCACCCGATATTTTTATAGATGGTTTTGCAGGTAAAAATAATTCTTCCTTTATAACTTTGTCGTCTCCTTTTTCTGGCTATGCATAATAGAACTTGAATGAAGTACAGACATAAATTCTTTTACAGCCCGTACCCACCAGATACTACCCTCCATTAATCCCTCAAAGAATGCAAGGTGTCCTCCATGTAGTGTAGTGGCAAGAACAATATTTTTATTTTCCCTGCAATCATCCCATGGAATGGCCTCTTTTGTGCAAACAGGATCATCCAAGGCATGCACACAAAGTAACGGCACCGCTACATTATTGAGAAAATGGACACTGCTGCATTTGCGATAATATGTATCCACTGTCTCAAATTTACCGATACGGCAGGTAAAATAATTGTCAAAATCTCTTACAAAACGTGACTTTTTTATGCTTTCCCAATCTGCAAGCCCATAAGGTGCATATGGCTGTAGCTCCAGCTAGAGGTGTCTTCAAATCGACGGAATGGAAGTTCACGCTCTACTGATTCTTCTGTAGCAAACTGCAAGACAATATGTGGATAATGTTTGACCTTTGCGAATTGGTGGATCCAGAGATATGAAAACAAACGTATGGGGTTGATTTGACCTTGGTAGAAGAAAAAGACAAACAACACTACTATGAAAAATCATTAGCTTTTCCTTGAAGTCTTAAGAATGAAAGATGGAGCTCAACTGTGTAGCGACCCCTTCGAGTAAGTACAACAATGTCTTTAAACACCACAACTGATTCACCAGCATCTTCAAACACCACAACTGATTGCACCACCCAAAGAATGCCCAACAAATCGCAAAGGTCAATGGCAGGATGCTCAAGCATTATTTACCACCCCAATAAAGATCCTAGCCATAAAATTCCATTGTACAAACTGTTTCTTTTACTTTTAGGTTATGTGTGGATGTTGTTGATCAGATGGTTGAAGCCCAAAGAGAAGGCCCTAAGCCACTGGCTGGTGCCACCATATTTTCAAAATAAAACAAATCAAGTTGCAGAAAAAGCACTGGAGAATTTTTTCAAGACATCAGGATGCAGGTTCTTGGCTCCTCACAAAGAGAGCACCATCCCCAGGTGGAGCCATGTTATAACCCTATGTTTCATAGGATCAACTGGTGACTACAAATTTTCACTCTTGTTGTATTTTTGTAGTAAATAATATTTTATTCTGTAAATGATTTACAAAAAGGAAAAGGGAAAAGAAAAAAAAGAAAATAAAAAAAATAAAAGAGAAAAGAAAAGAAAAGAGAAAAGAAAAAGAAAAGAAAAAGAATAAAAGAGGGTATGAAAATAAAAAATGATAAACCCCATGTAATAAGAATGTCTTGATTCATACAGTCTAATCATGGTCAAGTCCTTTGAATTTATGCAGCTAGGTTAGTGAATAAACTTGGCTAAACAGTTTAATCTTAGCCAAGATAGATAGGTTAGTGAATAAATTTGATCAAATTGTTTAATCTTGATCAAATGTCCTAGGTTAGAGTAATGCTTTAGCCCAACAATCTAATTTGGGTTAATGTTGTTAAGTGATTAGAGTAGGACATAGGTTATTATGTTTTCATTTCAATAAATGGATGAAAAGTTTGTTGGATTCTTTGAATTGAGTTAAAAGGTTGTATTCCAACCCCTTGGTGAAAAAATGAAAAGGGGAGCAACACAAAAAGCCCAAAAAGAGCGATATCCTAATTTTTGGTGACATAGCATGATTGGCGCTTTATGCTAAAACGCATGGAAATCTCAATGGTCCCTCATCATGCACCAAGATATACGATTGGCAGAAGATATCGGACCCCCTGACCATTCTACCTTTAACACTAGGGGGGGGGGGTCCGGGAAATCACTTTTTCCCCGGAGGGCCCCTCCGAACGTGGTGCACTCCTATTAAATCATACCCCCCCGCTCTATACTAATTACCACCTACCACCCCTCCAAGCAAGATGCCAAATCACCTTTCCATACTTCCATCCACTCTGCCACCACGTACCATCCCCACTCACCTGTCACTTGTCACATCCCATCCACTTGTCATCCACTCACTACCCTCAACCTCATCCCCATACACCTTTTACCCATTTATTACCCTCCACCTCATCCCCGAGATACCCGTTGGCCAATCAATGCGAGCAATCATGACCGTTGTCCTGCTGACCCGTTATCCTTTTCCCAATGGACAACCGTTCAACCTTTAAATCTCATTTTTCTCCATTGTCTCGCTGTTCATGACCCCAACACCGCCGAAGCCTCTGTTCTCTGTCATCTTCAATCAACAATCTCCATTAACGCCTGAAAAACACAACTAATGTTTTGTTTCAACTTCCAGGTATCAGTCGAGCCAATGGCTCCCAAGTCCAATTCCGCAGAGATTGAAGAAAATCCCTTTCTTCCCCCTCTTGTTGATCTGGATCAAATTCCGTTAGCTGACAAAGATCACTTAATTGCAAAGCCGAAGTGCGAATTCAACTTTTTTGAATTTCACTTTTGGCTCAAAGATACATTTCTGGATCAGAGCGACGATATTAGACTCTGGGAGTCAAATCTCCCACTGTATCTCTTCCCTCAAATATACCATTTCCCAAAATTCTCCCTCAAGTTCCACGAACACTATCTCCCCAATCAGAGAGCCATCTTTTCGTCATCTGGAGAGACCTTTTTCACCATTACATTTGAAACCATAGACCAGATGATGTAGGTACCCAGAGCCGAATGCATTTCCATTTTTTCCGTTGAAGTTCTGACCGAAATGTATCATAAGTTATCTTTCACCCAGAGAGCGCAGACATTTGAGATTTTTCTCCCCGAGAGTGCCCAGTTACCCAAGAAAAATCCTGCCTACCATTCCTCCATTTTCTCAGAGAAAGGTAACCAAATTATTTCCTTCTTGTTCTCTTTGCTCGAATATTATTCAGACGAATGGGTGGACGAACCCATCCTGGTTTTCCTATTCATTTTCTCCACCAAAGAGAAGGCCACCACCCAGTTCAATTTTAGCCAGTTTTTGGTCGATAACATTCATGAGAAACTCTTTAGTTTTCCTACAGAGGGAATGTTCAGGTATTCATCAATATTGGCATACATGTTCACATTTTTTCAATCAGATAAGTTTCCTTTCTTCATGTAGAAGCTCAACCAAGATGGTAAGCCACAACCTATCACATCCTGGATGTCATTACTGAGAAAGAACTCATCTGATTTTTGTTTTAAGAAGTTCATCAACTAGTTTTACCACTCAGTGGTAAGAATTCTAAGTGGACAAAATGAACCCAGGATAAATGAAGAGATCCAAAGGATATTACACCTGTTAGACCTTGCAAAAACAGGCGATTGGTATCTGTACCAGGACCACACAGAGATAAAAGTCTATGGATGTGAACTGGACCCTTACAAACTGCCCAGATACTTGCCTGTCAGGATATTTTCCTTGGAATATATCAGGAAGATGATTAATTCAGACGACATTCATTTTGTGGCTTTCAAGAAGAAACAACAGTTGAGGATCAAGGGACAGATAAGATATTTTATCTGTAACAACAGAGTTGCAGGGGAAGAAGCCAACAAGTTATTAAAAGAAATGAAGTTCAGTCTCAGTTTTTCTTGGCAGTATGATCCCTATGGAGTTATTACAAAAATTAGATTGAAGAAAATAAGTTCCCTCTATGCTCATGTTCCTAGACCAGAGATAGAGAAATTCATGATACTGAACCACAGATAGAGGAAAAAACTTTAATTGATACTGAACCACAGTCTTCTCTTGCCAGCTTTTTGCAAACAACTACTCCACAGGTACCAGTAGAGAAGAGGCCCAGGAAGGATGTATCCCCCTCAGTCACTAAATTCTAAACAAAAGACTTCCAATTTTATAGGAAAATACCAAAGACCAATCATACATATGACAAGTCTGGAGGACAGGAGACTCAGTCCACTACAATGGAGGGAGAGAATTCACCACTACCTTCAGGAAACCAGAAAATGATGTCTACTTCTTCATCCAAGAAGCAGACTAATACCACATTGACCACTAAGACCTCACAAGAGTCTGCAAAACTTATCATTTTTGAGAAATATAACTTGATTAAGAAGAAGAATGAGATTCTTAATAGCAACACCTATGCACAATTTTGGAAGAAAACATCTACAACCCAGCATAGGTTGCTCTCTACTTTTGACACAGAAAAAGGGAGGATGCACATGGGATAATTTCAGGCCCAGGTCCCTCAACCCAAAACAATTTCTAATTAGAAAAGGTCAACATTTGAGTGTTATAGCAGAGATGTACATCCATCCGATCAGATGGATCTGCACAGACAGACTGGAGAAATAATTTTCTCCAACCTGGCCAATACCTCCACGATTGCTACAAAGTTGCAGGTTTCCTTGAATAATGTCTAGACACAGCTGAAGTTGGAGAAGGTGTCTTCTTTGGAAAAGGATAATAAGATAAAATATTTGGAAGAACTAGTACTCAAAATTAGATATGATCCATCCAGTGTCAAAGAAGCAGAAGAGATCATAAAAAAGAAGAATGTTGACATAGTCTCCCTGAGGAAATAATTGAAAATTTCGGCTACATAAGACCCACAGGATAAAGAAATGACTGAGAGTTAAGGCCATAGAGAGGAAATGTTGAAGTTGATCATGGAGAAAAATGCTCAAATCAAGGATATGGAAGCTGAGCTGGAGAAGCTAATCAAAGAAAAAGAGCAGAGTGTGCTAATGACATTCGTTCCACTTAATGCAATCCCTCTCATAGGGGTCACTGCAACTACAACAACTTCAGTAACAACCACAAAAGCATCAGAAAAGTTGGCAAAGTCCATGGAAGACATGTCTTTGCAGGGAAAATAAATCAAAAGACTGCATGATGAGATCAATAACCTCCAGAATCTGAGGTCCACTTTCCAGTCTATTTACAATACAGAGTTGCATACAACATAGAGAATCAAGAAAGAATTGCAAAATCTACAGAAAGAAACAGTCATGGCCAAAACAATTTAGAGGCCAAAGAAAATATTTGGATGGACATTTGCAAATCCATGACAGAAATTTGGTCACTTATATAGATTATGTTCGAGCAACATGAACTAATACAGAGAAGCAAATAGGCCATTGATAAGATCAAAGGAGAACTAGGAGAAACACCTACTGAGGAAAACAAAATCATCATATTCTTGAATTCCAAAACAAGAGAGGAGCTAGAGGCCTTGGAGATTGAGGATAGAACAAAAACTATCCTTGAGGTCAAGAAAGTTTTGAACAAGAGAGGATTAATGCTGCAACTAGAGTAAAGGTCCCAAGCAATGGACATTGGAGTTCAAAGGTTTTTCAAAAAAACAGATTTACTACATAAGGGGCTACTAGGGTTACTTGTGATCAATGGCAAGTTTATCACCCTCTTAGACTACAAACAAAAGATCATCATAGTTGCAAAGGATGGTTCTAAGTTTGCAGGGATACAAGGCAGTATCACTGGTAAAGAATTTTTGGAGACTCTGCAGTTGGACCTCAACATCCAACACGAGATCAAGTACATCTTCATCACCAATCCCACCTTCTCCAAATACACAGAGATTGATGAATTGTATCGAAGGTTACTCAAAATCACCATCCCTATTCAAAAGAGATGGGATGAACTGCGTACTCTAATAGAGTAATGATGAGGTGTACTTCTGAGTCAGCACATGGTACAATCATAATCAAGTCAAGGATGAATCACCAACCACTTCCTCAGAATCAACATCAAGGATTCAAGGATCATTTAGAATTCCTATCTTTTTGTAAAATGAAATCTAGTTAGTTAGATTTTATCTCCACCATATCCCGATCATTAATCATAGGATCAATTGTAATTTTTCTATAAATACTTCAGACTTCAAAGTATTGAGGGTTGATCTTTACGCCCAAGCAAGCTGCAATCTGTAATCTTATTTGAAGAGATCTACCAGTAATAAAAAGGATGATTCAAAGGATTCCTGTGTGTTGATGTTGGTGATGTTATTTCTTTTTGTTTAATGTTTATCTTACTTCGTTATCACCCTGTTTTCTGTCTCTAATCATTTAAAATAAGTTTAAGTGCATAATTTATCTTCGAATACTCTGTTTCTGGCTTTTAAAGATCTGAATGGTATTCTTATGATATTGTAATAAAGAAATTCTTAAATGCTTCTTGATTGTGATTGACTACCTCACCTGTCCTCTAATTTTCATCGCTTTAATTCTAAAGGATCCAACATTTGCATTACCTTGCCCTGTGAAGAAACCTTATAAAATCTATTTTCTGATCTCAAATATTAACACAGACCCCATAGCCCAATGGATGCGTAAGACATATTTCAGCCATCTTTATTAAAACAAAACAACACACTCTTATCATTTCAACTAGCCTAATATCTAACTCAAACATATCTAAATCATACAGAGATATCTGTCTCTGAAACTAGCAGGGATAGATCCCAGTTTCGAAGTGGTTGGATAAGTTACCTCTGCTAAATTTCTTCTACCTCCTGACAACCTTTGGGAATTTACAGAGCGTTAACACAAGCGATGGAAAAAGTATTAAGTTTTTTTTCTCACAATGTTCTAATCAGAGATCTAAAGGACCCAAATATTGTAATATCTTCAGAACATGTTGATGATTCTTCAAGGCTATATAAATTTGATAGATTTGAATCCTCATCACCTACCACCCTCTTCATTTCTCATGTCGATGAATTGAGAAAACTTTGGCATGAGTGGTTTGATCATTTGAGCTACCACTACTTGTAGTATCTCTCAAAGCACAAAATGGTGTATGGTGTATCCCTTGTCTCATGAAATAATGGTGTTTTTCATGGTTGAGTCTTGTGTAAACATCACAAAGACCCATTTCCATTTAGTCAATTGTGGCGAGGAAAAGAACCATTAAAATTCATTCATGGTGACATACGTGGACCATTCCACACTCCTTCTTTTTTCAGGTGCATGGTACACTCTCATTGTAATTGGTGATAACACTTGGTGCACATGGGTTTATGTCATTAAACTCAAAATTGAAGTTCTAATCTTTTTATTGGTTTTGAAACATTGGTTGAAAATTAGTTAAGACATCTAATCAAAATAATTTTCATTGATAATGGTAGAGAATATGTTTTATAAACACTTCATTGAATTTTGATTTAAGAATGGAATTCAAATGCAACATATTGTGTCCTACACTACACAATAGAATTGAGTAGTTGAATGTAAAAATCAAATAGTTAAAGAAATGGTTAACTATATGGTTGAAGCAATCAATTGTGCTAATTATTCAGGTGATGGAAAAACTATTGAATTTTTTTCTCACGATGTTGTAATCAAAGATCTAAAGGGTCGAAATATTGTAATAACTTCATAACATGTTGATGATTCTTCAAGGCTATACAAATTTGATAGCTTTGAACCCTCATCGCCCACCATCATCTTCATTGGTCATGTTTATGACTTGAGAAAACTTTGGCATGATTCATTTGGTGATTTGAACTACAAATACTTGTAGTATATCTCAAAGCACCAAATGGTATATGGCCTACCCCTTGTCTCATGCAATACTGGATTTTTTCATGGTTGTGTCTTGGGTAAGCATCACAACGACCCATTTCCATCTAGTCAATCACAACGAGGACAATTACCATTAGAATTGGTTCATGGTGACATAAGTGAATCATTATTGAATCCATATTTTTTAGGTGCATGGTACATTCTCATTTTCATTTATTGTAACACCCCATTTTTAATCCCTTGATTAATTTGTAATAAATTATGCTTAGTGATGATTTACCTCAACATGGAGATGTTATTTCCATGCCATGGCATATGAACAATGTAATTGTATTATTGTTTAATAAAATAAAATTCAAACCACTTGATTGAAGGGTGGAGCATAGGTACAAGCAATGATACCTGATCCAGGTGGATATCGGTGGCCACCCACCTTTTCTGACTGGCTCAAAACAGTTTTCTGGCAATTTTGGCAATTTACTATTTTTAGCAGGTTTTAACTTCCGGGGCCATTTTGAGGGCCTAAATGAAGGTTTTTTGAGATCTAGGTTCTCAATGATAGTCGAAGGAATTATTGAGCCCCCAAAATGAATCTCCTCGATGATACCTTTCCAACGAGCTATCACACGCCTAAAACGGAGATCGTATGCAAAAGTTACGACCCCAGGAATTTGATGTACTAACTTACCCAAACGGGGCCCACATGACTTTTGGTGCTTCATCTCCTAGGGTTAGGTTTTTGGATGTATATGACTTTTGGCATTCTCATCTATTGTAAAAAGGCCTTTAGAGCCTCATTGTAATCATCTTCTCATGGATGCAAGTAGCAGCCACATCTCTTCTCAGAGATAAGCTACCAGCGCCCTAGCTAGTTTATTTCCATTCTGTCTGTAAGCATATTTCAGTCATTTGTTATTAATG
>WSFP011564622.1:0-10933 GCA_009831015.1 Picea engelmannii
CACTAAAGCATCCTGAAGTATATATACACACTTCTTCCAATTTGGGACCATTCTTCTGCAATAAGACTGCTGCCCAAGTATCATTTGAGGCATCAGTTTCAAGTATGAGCTGAAAAGTCATATCTGGAAGATGTAGTTTAGGTAAATTCTGGATCTTTTTGCTTTATGATTTGAACAACTTGTGTCATCTTGTAGTTCCATGGAAGAACTTTACTCAATATTTTCTGAAGTATTCTGACATCCTTAGCTTGGTTCTCATAAAACTGTCGGATGTAGTTCAAACAAACAAGGAATCTTTGCAGTTGTTTCTGATCTAATATTTCGTCAGGGAATTCGGCAAGCTTTTTTAAAACATGATCTTGTAATTCCACTTCACCTTTAGACAAGATCAAGCCGAGGTATTCTATTTTTGTTTGTGCCCAACAAAGCTTTAAACGACTGAGCACCAAACCATGTTTATATAGGAGGTCATAAACAACCTTGAGATGTTGTACATGAGATCTATAATCTACAGAACAAATAAGCAAATCATCAATATATACAATGACAAAATTGAGATGTTTGAAGATGTCATCCATTCTTTTCTGGAATTCTGAAGGGGCATTCTTCAAACCAAAAGGCATCACTTTCCACTGGTACTAGCCATTTGGGACAACAAAAGATGTCTTATATCTATCTTTAGGAATTATACGAATTTGCCAGAAACCACTTTTCAAATCAAATTTGGTGAACACATTACACTTCCCAATTTTTGAAAACAGTAATTATTTTGATGGTAAGGGAAACCTGATTGGAAGTAGAGCATCATTCAAGGCTCTATAATTGATTACCATTCTAGGTTTTCCTCGCTTTTGTTCACTGTGCTTATTAACATAAAAGGCAGGACAAGCCCAAGGGCTTCTACTGATTTCTATCAGTTTTCTCTGTAGGAGCTCTGAAATTTCTTTCTGACAATATTCACATTTTGTTGGAGACATGTGATTTGCAGAAGCTTTTTGCGGCTTTGGAGTGTAATTTTCTTTATAGGACAGGCTGACAAAATACTTTTCTCTGGTCCAAAAAGCATTGGGATAGTCTGAAGTACAATCTTTTTCTATTTTATCCTTGATATCTTTTATCATTTCAATACCATGCTTTTCATTATGACCAATGATTTTCTAAATATGTATCAAACTGCTAGCAAATGTTTCAATCTGCTGGAAAGTTTTCTTTACTGCTATTCTTGTTTCATAACAAGATTTGCTGGGTACTTTAATTGTTTTACCCAAAACTGTAAGCTGTACAAAGTTGCTACCTATAACAAAAGGAAAACATTTGTTTACAAAGTCTTGTCCTAGCAATATATCTGCACCAGTATCATAGCAATAGAGTGTAACAGATACATTGGCTTCCTGAATCAATATAGGAAAGTCTGGGGCAATGTACTTGATCTTGATTTTAGATTTATTGACATCTCTAAATGAGATATCAATTGGTTGCCAATAGTAGGCTGGTATAGCTCCATGCTTTGCATAGGAATTCATGGCACCTGTATCAAGTTGTGCATCTAATGTATACTGCAGATATCCTTGAACCTTAAGACTTACAGAAATGACCAATCTATCGTCTAGACCATTCATTTTCTTAGACTCATATGGTTCATTTTATGTTTCTTCCTTGAACATTTCTTTCTCTAATTGTTCATCCCTTTTCATTTTTAGAAAGTTCAATTCTTCTTTTTGAAGTTTCAAGCTCTTCCATAAACTAGCAACTAATGCTTCCTTTTCTTTAATTGATTCTTCAAGATGAAATATAGTATTGTCCAAAGATTCATCATCTAATGGATTTTCTTTAATTGGTTCGGAAATTTTGACAATACCTTTTGCTCTGCTATCTTTTCGCTGGGATGGGATGAAATTAGCATATTTGGGTGTATAATTGTGGATATTCACCATGCTTGGCTGCTAGAGTTTGTCAATTTGAGAAAAGAGCTGTGAAAGTTGAGAAGCATAGCATCGGGAGAGTTGAAATTGTCCAGGAGTAAGAACGGGCAATTTTTCTTGAAGAGCGGACCTTTGTTGAAGGAGAGAAGACAAGTCTGTGTAAGGAGACATCATTTTAATGTCTAGAAAGTTCATGGTTTCAACTACTTGTGATGAGTCTGAATCATCATCAGAGGCTTGATCAATAAGGTCATCTTTAGGAAAGGAGTCACTATCCTCAGTTAGTGAAAGGTATTCACCATCTGAACGGCTTTCAACAAAATCCCATTCGGAAGGATCATAACCAGATTGGAATAGATCCATAATCTTTGATTGGAACTTAGTTTTAGTCCTCAGAGGACATTGAGAAGCCTAGTGGCCAGGATTTTTGCAGATAAAGCAGGATGACTGCTTTGATTGACGATTCTGGGGCATGCGCTTGAAATAGGTTTTCTTCTTAGAATGACTGTTTCTAGTAAACCTCTTAGGGTATTTCTTAGAAAATCCTCGTGACTTAGGTTTACATTTAAAACAACCACAATCCTTTTTAAAAGATTCCATTTTAGAATTCCTTTTGTTACAACCAAAATGATAAGTTTATGCGAATGTATCACAGACAGATGAGTCAAAACCTAATTATTTTTTCACAGATTTATTTGTTTTTCTGTGAAGACATTCTTTTTGCAGAGCCATAACTATATGCTCATGCAAACCTGCTAGATATAGTTGTGTTATGTCAACATTTAATTCTTCAAAACGATCTCTAACCAGGTCAGGTACTTTTCCAGGCATTGCAGACAAATATTTTTTGAGGTATGCTACATTGTCTAGATCTGGAGATTTATATAATAAATCTTGCATTGTACATAAGAATTCAGGGAGTTGAGAGATATGGCAGAGTTTTTGATTCATGAATAGATCTGCATAATGATTAGAATATATTCTTGCATTACCATAGAATTCATGTGCAACTGCTTTTATAAGCTCTTCTATTGGATTATCATGATTCATTAATTTGAGCTTATCTTCTTCTCGAATTGTATCCCACCAAAGTCCTAAGTTTTATGTAAATCCCCAAGTTAACCTTAAGGCTAACTCATTCCAGGCTATCTTAGTTTGAAATATCATTTTTTGGGTTCGTTCCCATGCTTGCCATTTCTGAAAGATTAACAACATTTCACTCTTAGATCTGCAATTTAGATTTGTGATAGGTGCAGATTCAATGTTTTCTCTAGAGAATGAGGCATGTTCGGAAGAATTAGCTGGATCAAACAGGACTTTCTTGGAAGAACCATATTTGGCATTGCACCATTTTTCCCAAGCAGATTGGAAAGCGTTTCCGCCTGCTTCATCATGTGAAGAATGAGGTGCATTCTTAGTAGAAATTTAGGCTTCATCTATCCCTTTTATGAATGGGACTAGGGATATACTAACTTGTTGTGCTTTGCGGATGTCTTCTTTCAAAGTAGAAGACTATTTCTTAACTAACTCTATCTTTGCAGTAGCTATTTCCAGAACTTCAGCAATTCTTGCCAGAACTGGATTTGGAACCTCGTTAGCTAACTATTTAAGAGTTAGATGCTTATGTTCCTCTTTGTAACTTGTATTACCAAACCAATTGAAAGAAGCATGTCTTTCAATATCATCAAATTTAATAGGAGAAGGAGTCTCCTTTTCTTTTTCAAAAGAATCTTTCAGACTTAAAACAACAGTCTGAATTGTATCTAATTTTTCAAGAATCTGTACAAGTTGGGACTTTAGATGTTCTTGATTATTTTCCAAAGAATCTATCTCTGAATGCAAACCGTTCATATGAATTTTTGTCTGTATGACATCTTGCGCTATGTCATCGATATTCTGAGAAAGACAAACTGACTGGTAGTTTGCATAATTTTGCAATCTCACTATATCTTGAGATTTATCTGCATCTGCTTTTCTATATTTAATAAAGTCTAGGTCAGCTACAAGATCATTATTGAATGTGGGAGTATGATTTCCTGGTCCAAGATTCCTTTGAGGAAGTGTATCATTATTATCCCTGTCACTTCTTGGTAAAGGGGTATTCATCATTTTGATCTGAGGGATTACTAGATCTAGACATTCAGGACAGTCAGCATGTTGGCCAGTATGTTCGGTTTTGGCTTGGAATGTTTGGAAATTCTTGGGAGCAGAAGGAATATGAGATATTCTTGGATTTTCAAAAAGTTTAGGAGATTGTGTTTGTGCTGGAATTTGCTTTTGGAAAAAATAACAATTTTCAGAACCTTTCTGATGTAACAATAGATGGTCATCTAAAGCAGATTTGTTTAAAACTGGATTATATACAGGGGCTTTAGAGAAAGAGGAAGAAGATGAGTATCTGGCAGAAGAGGAAGACTTTCTTGGATGTGAATCAGAGCTACTAACTGATAGAGAAGATAGATCTAAATCATGGCTTTTAGTACTCTGTGATCTTCCCATTCTTAATACATTTCTTCCAGAGGAAGTTTGACCAATTTTCAATTCTTGGGCCATGGAAGGATTTATTCTAGAGGAAATAGGCTCGTATTCTGTAGACCATTCATCAACAGTAGTAAGTTTTTCAAAACCTAATGTAAGAGGAGAAAAATTTCCTGGTCCAACCACCACACTTTCGGAGGTACCGCGTTGGAGTAACTTTGGATTTAGCACTGGCATTGTTGTGGAAACAAAGCAAAGACAGGTAGTTGTATGTAATTGGGCAATATTTGAAGCTTCAGCCATATTAAAACCAGTAAATTGTACATAGGCTTGAAGTAGATTAGAGATGTAGGGATCGGTTAGAGAGACTTGAAATCTTGGTAAGGCCGACGACCAAACTAGGCCATTGTGCAAAGGAGCTTGGAATCCAGATATTAATGCATCAGAGAAAGTATTATGTTGCGAGTCTATTATGCAGTTTAATACAAAGGTATCTAAACCAGGTCTGACTAACGGATTAATTCCAAACTGTATGAGGCCGAGATGGACATATTGATACCCATGTTCTAAACCTCAATCTATATCATCTTGTTGGATGAGTGGGATTTGATAAACAGATTGACCGAGAGAGATAGGCACATTATGGGAGCAATATCTAATAAGAGTAGATGCACGAAACTTAAACATGGCAAGTCATAATTTTTTGAGGGTTCTATCTCAGGCATCCTCCAATTTATATCAGGCTCATATTCTTGAGAAACTAATCTAGTATTATAGAGAGACTTAGATGGAGAAGACTGACTTAGAAAATGCTTATACCACTTAGAAGGCTTATATTTAACATCAGCTGATAGATCAAAAGAATATTTGTTGTTTTTTGAATCCATCATCAACTACTGCAACTTCTGACAGTATAGTTAAGATATTGCAGGTAAGTAAATATATTGAGAGGTAAGATCCGACTTACTATGGGAAAAGGACTTTGCAACACTCCACGCCTTTCTTCGGCTTTAACGACTGACTTACGTGTCCTACAACAACTGCTGGAGACCACAATAAAATAGATCACGTCCCTCAATACTGAACATTTACACTTCTCGAAATCATATACTTTAGACACAAGGCTTGTATCAAGGTAGAATCACTTATGAACAAACTTCTTATATTAATCAACTGGAATAACTGGTTACAAACTATGCATTTCAGCATGCATTTACAAAAGACTCAATACACGGGCTATACCTGCACAGAAAAGCAGGGCGTTTAATCTTAGTTCTCTGTTCCAGAGAAAGAGAATGTCAGATAGGCTCCCGGTCGATTGCTCAGGCAGAAACTAGCTTATATGGCTCTGATACCAATTTTACAGAGTAGGAACAGCTTAACATTATTTGGACAATACACTTGAGATCAGTATATATATATATATATATATATAGATATACACACACAAAAGTTTATTGGTCTCCAAAATCTGCGCACTAAGTCAGTGTGTGTCGAATATTGAAGTGTGTGCCCCCTTGTAAGGCTATTTTGTTAATGTGTTGATCCTCGTGTGCTTATACCAATGCATGGTAACCTTTATTTGTCCTTCTTTTAGTGTGTCAATCATGCGCACTTCTACAGGTGCACACTATATGCCTTAAACTACGCGCTATATCAATTTAGAGCTACACACACTCCTTTGGTATGATAATCATGCACACTGTCTTAATGCGCACAACACAAAACCAGGGATATTACACTATTATCTCACCAACTTATAATTAAATGACAGTTGCATTCATATGTACACTTGGGGTTCAGTGTAGGTGCATTACACTGGAGGTGACCAAGCTAATGGAAACCAAAACACTTAAATGGAACCCTCCAATAGTCAATTCTTTGAATCCATGTAAAGTATCTGCATACCAATTCAATTTCATCAATCAAACCCTCTCGCATGTCAACTTCCCCATTAATCCATGACCAATTACAGTATGGCTTTGTGTCCCAATTGGGTTCACAGTTTAAGAAATGACCAATTTTATTTCCAATGGAATTCAACACATCCTCTTGCCAAAACACCAGTGGAAGATTTTTTAGTATCGTCCACACCTTAGCCAGATAAAGGGGATCACAGGTGGGATCAAAATTTGTTTCTCATTCTTTTAACACTAGTCTGGATGGCCCCCAACCCCGTGATTGATTGAAAATAGCCTCCAAATATTCCTTTCAAAAAAACTTGAAACACAACAAACCCTATTCCATAGAATGAAACATTGTCCTATGCCCCAACATTGTTGTCCAATTTTAATCAATATAGACTCTCAATGTTTTTGGTCTCCATGTATTCCCAAACAATCTTCCTACTATTGTCTTCCCCAATAAATCTAGAATCGACTCTAGTGTCACATCGTCTCTAATGACCATCTTATTTCACCCTTTTTTTTTCTTCCAACAACGCTTCTTTGAAATCGATATCAGCAGAGAATAATCTAGCTTCATAGCCCCACCATGACCCCCTCTTGATCCATTACTCATAGCCTCCTGCAATTTCTCTCTATTACCATTCCAAGGGAGAGAATGGATCTAGGAAAATCCACCTACAGAATCCTTGGGAGAAAGAGCTTGCTCGACGAGAGAGTTTGATGATTGAAAGCCAAAGACACCCCCCGACTTGTGCAATGAAAACTATATGGCCTTGGGAAGAACATCTTGTTGATTGAGGCCATATGGAAGATTGAAAGACTTCATATTGGACCTAGATAGGGCCCTCCTTTTTTGCATGCACACAAAGTTGTTATTCGAGTAAAACATCTCCTCCATACTCATGTCGTCTTCCTCGAAATCCACCTCTTTAACCACCATCTAAATCTCTTTCTTGTTATTAATACCAAATCATGTGGATCATCCTGTGATAGGTACTCCCTACCCTCCTGGCACCCACTGACTACAACACCTGCAGGATACTAGATGAAATCCCTATACATATCAGTCAATGCCATCGATATTGGATCCTAACTAGGGTTCCAACCTATCTTATCAATATGGATTATTTTATTTATACAAAAAAGGTTTACATTCAATGTTTTATTATCCCAAATATAACTATCAAGTACATGTTATTACTTTTTTTAGGATCCAAAGGAATACTATATACTACATGTTATCACTTATCCCTTGGAAGTCGATTGAGCTTTGGTTCATTGGTGAGGTAGATGGAATATTATGCCACCCACAACCATTTCATTTTCAGTGTGGTCTCCTTCATCTTAATGGAAAGTGTTTAGAAAGGATGAGGATAAGTTCCAAAGCTATTAACCATGAAATAATAGTCACTCTTCAGACCTCACACCTGGCACGTTATCTCATGCCTTGGATTAAACCAAAAAAAATGAAATTTCCTCTCTTTGCACATAGTCAACATAAAAAATACTAACAAAAACATGGATAACTTGGAAATTAAAGGTTTTACCTTCCAAGCGTAACGTATTAACAAGAACTTGTTATTTAAGAACCAAGGACAAGATAAGCAACACTGAGATCTAGAAAAATGATTCACAATGGTTTATTTGTACTAATCCTGAAAGCAAATTGAAATTCAAACCAACCTACAAATAAATCAATCTGGCATGGAAATTTTAAAGTAACATGGAATTTTAATAGGATAAGTACATTTTGGAACTTGATTGTACCTTAGTTGAAGTTCTTGCAGTGTGATACTTAAAGCATTGAATCCCAATTGGAAGGTTAATTTCTTCCTTAAAGTGACATAAATAAATAAAATTGGCATGCTTGGTAAAAACATGTACAATATCAATTACCAAAATTTGAATATAACATATGATATACCAATGCCTAAGAATACATTTTTACTTAAATATTCAAAAGCTAACTACAAATGTCTCCAAAACTAGCATTGTTTTTGGATTGAAATCAACCATGACAATTCAACCAAACCACCAAAACTATGTTAAAATACAAAGAGCCTCATCCTCATGCTTCCAAGGTATGTTACAGATCAATGATTTCCAACCATTCTCCAAAGAATTTGGGAATAACATATTAGATTATTACTAATTCTATTCAAGAATGGATTTCAATTAGAGAGTGTAAAGTCAAACCTTTCAAAAAACTCAAAAGTATTATAGAAACACATGTCGTGAAATTTCATAGAAGAAAGTATTTCCATGCCATACCAAAAACCTCTTCCCCCTTCTATGTTAAAGCATAGGTGGCATCATTTCATTAGTAGATGGACTATCCAAATCCTTGACAAGATACAATACTAAAACCCTAATTCCTATTGAACATATTTTTATCCCTAGCTACAACCAACAACACATTTCCCTTGAGTTGAACCTACTTTATTTTTAGTGTTACTACCTGTTAATATAGAAATATCATATTTTTCTACCACTTTATTTTCCAATTGTCTCTGGGAAAAGTTTTCTAATTGCATGGATCGATTTCACTGATCCTTAAACCATTAATATGATTTTCTTATTTCCCTAATGTCATGCTTGGTTTTAATTCTAAGGTTGCCCCAGTCAACTATGACACCAGTGATCAGATTCTTATCCATATCCACATTTTGCAATTCTTATACATATTTACATTTTTGCAATAAAATACAGGCCCAGACCCATAAGCCTCTAATTGATATAGTGATGTATCAACCATCTGAAATATTTTATGAGATATTCCTCATATTTAGAGATGCAACTCAACTGAAAATAACAAATCAATAGGTATCAAATTCATAATACAAAAGGAATTCATATATAATGCCTCTAAGGGCATGGCAAGGGTGTAGAGAAATCAGAGAACCATACACCAAAACTTTGTTTACATGATCCATTCAACAAAATAATTGTACATAAATAAATACATCAAACTTTGCCTTAAGATAGACACATTATATTAGCACACTGACAAATTGCTGAGAGAATATCTGAACCACACACTATTAAGCCCTAATATTGGCTCATTACCCCTTAATTGGGGCATATTATATTAGTAATGTTATTTTATTTATGTCGGCTTTAGGCCATTAGTTGTAATTATACCTCCTAGTCTCATATATATACCAAGGAGACATTTTAATTTTGAATCATCTTGTACTTGAACATTTAAGTGGGGTAAAAGGAGGTTTCCCCCTCGAAGAGACTTATTATCTGAAATTATCTATTTTTCAAGGCATTGAGTACTTTTCCTGAGGTTTTTCTATTCTATATTGATATTTGGTTCTTAACATATGGTATCAGAGCTCAAGGTCTCGGGGTTTCGCTGCTACATCTGAGACA
The DNA here is from genome assembly GCA_009831015.1 of Picea engelmannii. Taxonomy (NCBI): domain Eukaryota; kingdom Viridiplantae; phylum Streptophyta; class Pinopsida; order Pinales; family Pinaceae; genus Picea; species Picea engelmannii. Next base: position 9,686 of record WSFP011564622.1, read on the forward strand.
CCTTGGAATTCTCACTATAATGTTTTTTATAAAATGTTTCAGAAGGAACAGCTTGGAGGATATTTAGTAGACAGATCAAGGTACATTGGGCTCAAAATTCAACTCCTGAGGCCTTATACTTTCATAGATACAACCTGTACAAGATAGGGTTCTGGAATCATCCTGAACTGAGTCATTGCGGAATTTTCGCTATAAAAATGTTTATGTAATGTTTCAGACCATGAACTCCGAAGGCTATTTACAAAAATTAGTAAGGTATCTATGGTAAGACTTTCAGCTTCTGGGTCATCTTAAATTTCTAGATACACCCTGTGTAAAATAGGGTATATGACTAGTCATATTGGCTAGTCTCAAGAAGGTATTCCAGGTAAAACAATCATAAATTCTTCCTAGAGTATCCAAATTGAGTGGGATTGGTTTCATTGGATCGTGGACAGTCTGTAGTATTTTTGGTGCAATTTTTAGAATTTTATATCAATTATTTTGTGTGGGGCACGCTATAAAAGTGAGATGTCCTGGAAAGGCAAAAAATCGGCAAGTTGTGGGGAAGTTACAGTAAATTTCACTTGGGACATCCAATTTTGATCAGACCTATGGCATTGCAGAGAAGAAATATTAGAGAACTACATAAAATAAATTTTCATACCCATAAGGGCCGAAAATTAGGAGATACAATAGAAGAAATATTGTCAGCAGAACCACCTCAAAATGAAGGCCAACATGCCACCAAAAAAGGGAACTTCTACACCAAATAAGCCTCCAGAAAATCCTACTTGGACTCTTGATGAAGGTGAAGAAATGTGTAGGGACATAAATGAACTACAAAAGAAGATGGATTCAATGGAAGCTAAGTTGGATACTAAGATGGATGATTTAAAATGGGAGATCATGGAAGTATTGAAAAATTTTGTAACAGAGAAGACATCTGAAAGTGAAAATGCATCCCATGAAATTCATGATGGGGACACAAGGAAGGTGAATCAAGAATGGAGAAACTCCAACTTTGGTTTGAATACCAACCACGCTCCTAATATTGATATGAGGAAGTTTGATGGCAAGGACCCAATCACATGGATACTTCAGATGGAGCAATTCTTTGATCTCTATAATGTGCCACATACACAAAAGGTACAAATTTCTTCTTTATATTTAGAACCTAATCAATTTGTATGGTATCGATGGCTTTGTTCTCGCAAATCACTTGTCACTTGGACAATTTTCATGGAAGAAATGATAGCACACTATGAG
>WSFP011564627.1:0-10933 GCA_009831015.1 Picea engelmannii
TGTATGTGCCTTTAGTGAGGCAGTGTTGGAATATGTAGGGTCCATGCCATAATGACTCGAATTTCCCATGGCCAAGAGTATCGTGAGCGATATCGTAGGCTAGGACGAGATCTCCTTCGTTAAATGAGTGAAGGTTGACATGGTGGTCAAAGGTGGCTTTGGACCATTTTTAGATGCCTCATTGTTCTATAAGGAAGACCGATGATCTTCATCCAATGACTCTAAGTTCAGCAAGCGTTTCTCCATTGGAGCAGTGTCAGGTAATAGATCGATGGCAGTGCGCAATGTGGGAATTTCACACTCAATGGGGAGGGTGGCTTCGATCCCATGGACGAGATCAAATGGTGTAAAACAGGTGGAAGTTTTGATTACCGTTTGATAATCCCATAATGATGAAAACAACATATGATGTCATTTGGTATTATGTTTTTTGACAGTGCATTGCAACATGGTTTTTAGGACTTTGTTAACAACCTCGACCTGTCCGTTGGACTGAGGGTAGTATGGGGAGGAAAATTCATTGGAGAAGCCTAAACTTGAGGGGAGTTCAAAGAAGATATCATTCTCAAAGTGTTTACCATGATCGAAGACTAATTGTAGTGGAACTCCGAAATGGGTAATGACGTGGCTGAAGAAAAAATGCGTTGTTGTGTCAGTGGTATTGTTGAAGGTAGGAATGGCTTCGACCCATTTGGTAAATTAATCAATTTCCATGAAAATGTACTTGAGTCCATTACTAGATGGAGGATTGTAAGTCATGAAGTCTATGCCCCATTTTCAGAAGGGGTCGTAGATGATGATTGGATGTAGAAGAGCAGGTGGCGCTCATGGTTTGTTTGCATAAAGATGGAATTTGTTGCATCGCTTGACATCATGGATGCAGTCATGAAATAATGTGGGCCATAAGCATCCTACTAGAATGATGTTTTGGGAAATGGACATACCTGATAGGTGGCCACCGCAAGCGTCGTTGTGGCAATCGTTCAAGACTCTGTCTTCTTCATTGATGGTCAAACATCGGTAGAGTATGGTGTTGACCCCACATCGATACAAGATGTCACCGATGAGGAGGTACCAATGGGCCTAATGGAAAATGCATCGATGATCATCTCGAGAGAGATGAGACCCAAAATTCTACATCTGAAGGTAGATGAGAAGGTATCCATACCAGGGGTCATCCGAGGGGATGTAGAAGAGGTGTTTGTTAGGAAAGTCTGTATTGACGATTGAACCTTTAGTGTCTGAGGGAAATGTCACGATGAGTTCGGTGAGAACGAGTGATTTCTTGATTTTTGTAGTTGAAAACTCTAGGTCATATTCCTAAAGGATGACGATCCATTGGGCAAATTTTCCATTAATCTATTGTCGACTAAGAAAGTATTACATGGGTTTGGAATCTACCACGACTTTGGTAGTGAGAAGCAAGATATAATGACGCAGTTTATGGAATATGAGGATAACTATGAGGGCAAGTTTCTCCTCATGATTTTATTTCAGGGGTGGTCCTGAAATATTTTTACTGATGTAGTAAATAACATGCTCGCATCCATCATCCCCTAGTTGGATGAGAACTCCTACTACTGAAATGGCTAAGGCCGACAAGTAGAGTATGTAATCACGATCATAGTTGGGAGGATTAATTGAAGGGGTGTTGGATAGCACCATTTTTAAATCATCAAAAGTGGTTTGGGCATGTTCATCCCATCGAAATGGGATATCATGATGCATTAAGCGAAGGAAGCCATGCGCACAGGTGGCATAATCTGGGACAAAGATTTGTAAAAAAATGGCTTTTCCTTGTAGACTCTGTAGATGGCGCAAATTATTAGGTGGTGGAATTCATGCGATATCTTGGACCTTGAGGGAGTCTACTGTGATTTCTTTTTGGGAGACTATGAACCCAAGTAGGTGTCCGACGGTGGTGCAAAATACACACTTGAGGGGGTTCAAGCGGATATTGTACTGGTGATATCATTGAAGGACAACTCGTAAGTCATATAAATAGTGAATTCGTTTCTTGGATCGAGCAGTGAGGTCATCCAAGTAAGCGAGGATGATGTGAGTGAGATCATGGAAGACATAAGACATAGCTTATTGGAACTTAGCACCTACATTTTTTAGCCCAAAAGGCATGACGCGATAAGCAAAAGTACCCCATGGGGTAGTAAAAGCAGTTTTATATTGATCTACTGGATGGATTTGGATTAGATTGTATCCGGAGAACCCACCCATGAAGGAAAAGGCCTCGTGTTTGACATAGCCATTGATAATTTGGTTGATGAAAGGGTTGGGAAAGTTGTCCTTGGTACATGCATGGTTGAGATTGTAAAATTTGGTGCAGACACGAATAATGCCCTGTTTTTTGTTAACAGGGATAGGCTGAGATACCCATGAGGTATACACAATGGGATATATGAACCCTGCAACACATAATTTCTTAATTTTGGCTTTGATAAACATGACCTTGGATGGGTGAAGTGGGCGTTTCTTTTGACATACTGGGGCGACATCTGGCCATGTGTCGATTCAATGTTCGACTGTAGAAATATCGAGGTTGGGCATCTCTGTATATGACCAGGAAAAAATATATCGGTATTCTTGAAAGAGAGATTTGTAAGATATGAGTTCCTCAAGGGAGCATGTAGTGCCAATGGTGATTTCCTCTATGATTCTCAGTTTGATGGAAATGCCAATTTTGATAGTGGGGGGAATATTAGCCATGTTTCCTTCTTCAAAATCATCGGGGGAAGGGATAGGGTTGTTGAACGAGTCTATATGCTTGGATGGAATTAAATCCTTGGTTTTGATTGCACATATTGAGGCTTGGTTAGGAAGTTCAAAGGCTTCCTTTGATAGAAAACATGCTCTGTGATGGAGTGCATCCCATGGAAAATCAGGGGTAGAGAGTTCCTCCAGGATATCTTCGTCGCAGTGGAAAATGCAAAAATATAAGGGATCTGGGGAGGTAACAGGGGTGAATGTTACCGTGTGATTGTCTTCAGGTGGTGAAGACGTAGAAGGGGTATCACAATTATGGTGTGATGTCCCGCTTGACACAAACCAAATTTCCAGACACTATGGGTTGTAAACTATGGTAGGGGGTAAGATTTCCTGGGGAAAATGAACCAGAGAATTGAGAGGATTTGGGGGAATATCCTCATATAGTGTGTCCATCAACCATGGAGGGGTGGGAAGTGACTCAGGTTCAGGGGAGGTGATGTGAAAAGTATTTGGATAAGGGATAGGGGGGATCTCTTGCATCACAAGAGGTGAGGTGGTCGAAAGGTTTTGAATAAGGTTGACTTGACGATGCCTATATTCAATGATAAAATGACACTCATACGTGAAGTGAGAAAGTGAGTCACAAAGAGAGAAATGGAATATCATCCATTTGGTGACTATGGTCGAGACATAACGAATGTCGGTGACATGGGAACCCCGAAGGTGTTGGTGGAGAGGGTTCTTGCTGAAAGGTGTGGCATACTGTCGTGAGTGTCTGTCGAAACTAAGGTAGATCTAGGAAATGATGAGTGTAGTGGCCATACTCTAAACATATGGCACACTTGAATTTGGTTCACAACCCTTTACTACCTGTAGTAGGGGATGTTGTGGTGGTAATAGGTGTGCTTGCTAGATCAATGAGTGATGTTTTTTCTCAAGGGAGTTGGATTTGATTGCGTAACTCAAGGAGGGAAGTACATCTATTGGTGGGGTTTCCTTCTCTTTCATAGAGTGCACAAGGAGATTGAACTCTGGGAGGAAGTGGAGCGGTGGGATATTTCTTCTTTCATTTTCCCCCAGCCATAGTTGTAGTGCTGGTGATTGGGGGTGAGGGTGGCGTGGTCAGAGTTAGTACTGGAATATGCATCAGGATTCCCTCTGATTGGGGAGGGAGGGATGGTTGAGGAACCATCATGGGTGGGTGTAGATATCATACTAGAATGGCGAGCACCATGTTGAGAAGAGTAAGCATTGCGACTACCTAGAAAGATTGTACTCCTGGTGGGGGGTAGAACAAGGGAATTTCAGTAATGTCCTGGGGGATTGTTTCCCAAATCGGTATTTTCCCCTGGGGAAGGGTGAAATTGAGGATAAGTGGTGTCGTAGGGTTCTCAGGTAATTTTTGAGGTAGAATTTATTCAACTGTTGGTACGTCGAGGGGTGGAGAAGCCTCAGTGGGAGGAATGGTTTCTCCAGTTTCACTTCCATTAGAAGATATGACACGCACTTGTGTTGAATGGTGTATGAGCGGTGGTGCTCCATGGTATGGCCCCAACAAGGATGGGTCCTTGAAAATTTTGGGGCCCAAATCCATGAGTGGATATGCATTGGAACTAGTGTGGAAAAGAAGTAAGATGTTATCAATGTTGGAGGAGTGGTTAGGCTCATAATGTGAAACTTGGTTGATGGTGATGATTTTCTCATTGTAGGGAAACATCATTGTTCGAAACATAGAAGAGGCCATTTCCTTCGTAGCGTACATGTAGCTACGTCCAAAAAAGATGTTGTAATCAAGCGGGGAATCGATAACCTTAGTGTCGATAAGGATGGTTTTTCCCCTGAGTTCAATCAGGACATTTTGAAAGAGCCCTTCAGGGGAGGATGCTCAACCATCATAAGCTATTAACATGATGGCAGATGGTACTAGCTCAGGGGAGCCAAGTTTTTTTCATACATTTTTGGACATGATTCATGTGGATGCACCTTCGTCAATGATACATCGATGAAACATGATGTTCCAAATTTTGATTGGTATCTAGAAAGATACCAAAGTGGGGAGATGAGGTTCCCAACAATCTAGATCAAATATGATGAGTCTAGTATCAATTGGGTCAACTGGCCCCAAGGAGGAAAGCAAGGATTTCCATTGGTTCTGAAAAGTTTGGAGGACCTCCAATACCAACATGGATGCAGGAGATTGCTCCAAGTCATCAACCATATTGTAATTGTGTGTCGCCCTAGCCTAAGGGTTGTTGACATTTAATTGTAACAAAATGCAAAGGATACAAATGGTGGGTTCAGTGTTAGGGCATGAAATCATCAAGGGTTGTCTAGTTGTAGCTGGAGCTAGTTTCAAAGTGGTGGTAGTAGATTCAGCGGGTGTGTTGTATTGATGACTGCATGTTTATAGAAGAATTTCTTCTTTGCTAGTGAGGAGGATATTGCGATCCACTATATTTCCAGGGTGTTGATATTGTCCCACTTGTGGTGGGGCAGGATGTACGTCCCGTTGGGTGTTCATCACACCTTGGTGTGGAATAGGGTTTTGCAACACGACTGGGAGTGGTTGTTGAAAATACTATTTTGGGGCTTGCTGAGGGGCAGGCAGTGTTGGAGGACGTGGCACGTTCATGGAGTCTTTCATCCATTTGAAGTTAGAAATTTGGAGGAAATGGTGAGTATAATGACCATGCTCACCAAAAACAGTGCAAGGGAAGTTCGTTCAGAGGTTGTTGTTGTTGTTCCTCCCTTAGTATTTGTTGTTATTGTTCCCTTGGGGGTTCTCGCTACCCTGATTCTGGTTTCCCCCAGTAGGTTGGTTTTCTTGGGGATTATTTCCTCCTGGTCCAGCGTTATTATTGTTTCAGTTTTTCCCTTCGTTTTTGGCATTATTTTGATAATGGGCCAGATTTTCCATATTCAATTGTTCAAAAGTCTGAAATTGTTAAATGCAAGTGGGATTAACAAAGTTAACCCCAACATGTGGTTGTCCATGTGGAGGAGAAATTGGTTGGGGAGGACCAGGAAATAGAAAATACCGATTTCTTTGTGGAAATGATCCATAGGGTGTGTAGGAAGGTGAAGATCTTTCATTAGTGCCCAGGTTATATGCTGAGGTAGAGGGGGAACCTAAACTTGGTTGAGAAGTCAGGTGCATGATGGATGCCAGCAAAGGTCCACTCATGGGTAAAGGGGGAGTAACATGATATGGTTGTTGATAAAGGGGAGGATGGTAATAATACGACCCTCCATATATCGATATATATTGCGGTGTATCGTACATTGGTGGTGGTTGGATGTATGGTTTGTGGTGTGTTGTGTTACCAATAAATCCATCCGTCGCGTGAGACACCCCAGGTTTGTCTTGGCTGAAAGGTATGGTTCTCAGTGCATCATGTATTACTGTGTATAAGTAACTTGAATGAGCATAAATAAGGTCATATTGTTGAGCCTTTCTGATGGCCTCCTCTTTGGTTTGGGGGAAGGTGGATGCYACATCTTTGGAAAGTATAGAGATGAGTGATTTGAATAACCAATCGAGACGTTGTTCTTTGGTGGTTTCTGCTTTACATAAACTACATCATYGATGCCATTCATGAATGTGGTCAGAAATATGTGTAGCTGAGGTTTTCTTTCACTCAGAGAGAAGTTRWAGACCAGTGTCATGATGAACTGGTAGTTGGAAGAAGGCCAATAATTCTTTGTCCAAGGATTCAAAAGTGACATGGGACCCTGATTTTTCATTCACATACCATTTGGCTGATGGACCATTGAGTGTGTGCTAAAATAACCTTAAGTAGATGGATTCATCCATGATGTTGTTTGAAGAGCACCATAAGTGGAAGGCCATGACATGGTTGGCGAGATCTTCCCCTGATTTGCCTTCAAAATTGGGAATGTATGAAGGTAGTTTGGTAGGCATATTGGGCCATGTGGGGTCATGCAATATAGGATCATTCATGATTTTACTCAAATCAAGAATGTTGAGGGAYGCCAAATATGGCATGGGAGGTGGTGGTGGAGGATTAGTTCCATCCATGGTGTGAGTAGGTAGTGGACCTGACCCTTGAGGGGGGTTTGGTGGGGTTGTACTTACCCCTTGAGAAGAAGTTTTCCCTCCACCTCCTTGTGAAGGAGAGCTAGTGGATGGATGTCCTTAGGAATTAGACCAAAGCAAGGTGGAACCAATAAAAGCTGATCCCAAAATAGTATCACTCACAGGGGTGTGCGATGGTTGAGTCGGTGAGTTGTCAAGACTAGGAGCTCCTCTTAGAATAAGAGGGAGGTTCTGCAAGCATTTAGAAGGAAGGGGATTTTTTTGGTCCCCTATGATGTTCGACTATCAAAGTGGATGTGTGCAAACGGTGATGAGAGAAATAAATGAACAAGAGACTTGTATAATTTGGACCTTCACAATATATCTCACAATCACATGTAATCAAATGAGAATCATACATAAATCAACAGTAAATAAGGTTACATGTCAAATTCTCATGGGATAACAAAGAAAAAAATGATCATGTCCTAAAAATATGTATTTCCCTTCCTCTCAAATAGCACTGGACCTTCCAAGACCACTCAATAGTGGGGTCTGAAGCCACTGGAAGAGGAACTAGTGAAGGATGAAATAATCATTTATAATGAGGGGTAGAGGGTGCATATCCCGAAATAGTTGACAATATTTCCCAATAGCCATACAAAATCTGATCAAGGTGCAATTGTAGCCCACAATTTCCACATGGGTAGATGTCCTAAATTTGGCCACTAGGTACCTTGGTCAAAGTGAAACATTTAGATTTATGGCCTCAGAAATGGGTCATGGGCTGGATCACTTCCAAGAGTTGGGTGACTCAAGGGGAGACACATAGAACAACCTGACCTCATCCTTCAAACCTTCATGAGTATATCCATGCCTTATGGTGTTAGGGACACTTGACTTGGAAGATTTAAAAGTTACCTATTTTTCAACTTTTAATGTTTGAAAATGTGACAACCAGATAATGGGGGGTTATTTGGATGCCTACCCCCGAGATCCTACCTAGACTAAAAAAATTATTTTGGCACCTCCTATGGAGGAAAAATTAGTGTTTTTTTATAAAACATTTAGATGTGGTGGGTTGATAGATTGGGGGTGTGAACTGATCTTGTTTGAATTAAGTGGGTGTGGATAATTTCTTCAAGAAATAGTGGGACATTTCATAATTCCTTTGTAGAAAACCTACTTCAACCTCCACAATTCAAGATGAGATTATGTGAGTGAGGAGTGATGTGTGTGAGAAAGTGATAAAATGTGCCAAAATTTTAATAAGTTAGGTGTAAATTTGCAACATGTGGACTTCCTACGGTCCTTACAAATATTGGTTACCTATCTTACTAGATGGCATTGGTACAACCTTGAATAATTTTAAAAGCCCTAAAGAACTAACTGTTGGACAAATGAGAGGGGAGGTGAATCAGTTGTTACCATGCTTAAACAATTATGCTTCTTTTACAAGGCACTCAATGATGATCACAATAATGCAGTGAAATAAACAAAGTCACATTCAACATCAGTCACATATATGAGAAAGACAGAGACAAATAGTTCCCAAGGAAACCCATGCAGGGTAAAAACCTCATTTTCTTTATATGATAAGTATTATATACATTCTTTACATTATCATACATATGAGAACCAACTCATTGTGAGGCTACAACCTGTGGTTTTGCAAGCTACAACTTGTTGAGAACACCGACTCTCTATTTTCTCTAGCACCCACTAAAAGGAAGCGCCAACCCCCTGGTTTCTCTAGCACCAACTAGAAGGAAGCACCAACTCCCTGGTTTCTCTAGCACCAACTAGAAGGAAGCACCAACTCCCTGGTTTCTCTAGAACCAACTAGAAGGAAGCACCAACTCCATGTGTTCAAGCACCCACTTGAACCTTTGAGGACACTAGTCCTCCCTAGCACCTCCCAACCACCCTGGTTAATAAATTCTTTGTTACTGAAAATTTCCAGTGATATAAAATAATTCAATGGCTTACCAACCCTATTGTTGTTTTGTTACGCTGCTCTACCCTGTCTACATCAGTGTATTCTGCACGCCACTTGCACTTTATGTTCTTCTACCTTTTATACTCTCTGCACCATTTCCCTTTGATGAAACCTTCCTCTACCATGCATCTCTACTCCTGTGCTCTGCCTCCTTGCTCACACTTGAATCCTCCACCATGACAACAACCCCCATCTCTTATTTGTTCATCATTCTTATAGTACCTGTGCTCCTTGTGCATGCAATATTCACAATGCCTCTGCATGCACACTCCGCGCCAAATTCCTTCGCAACTTGAGTGCTCTGTCTGATCATCATCATGACTCTTTAGCTTCTTTGGTCATTTTCCACCATGCGTCCAACATCACTGGGTGTTCTGCTGAGATTTCTCAACCTCTCTGGCAGTTGAGACTCCTCGTCTTCTTTGGCGTAGTCAAGCTTATGCCATCCTAAGTTTGGGGTGCAAATGCACCTTTTGGATATGCAGTGAGTAAATCTGGATGGCTAGAATCTGTGCTCCCAGATATATGGTCGGGATTGGATTCCAGAACCCCCTTTCCATTCTACCTTTAAGAGGAGGGGGGGGGGGTCCAGAATTGGGCGCACATCTCTCGAGCGGACAGGATTAGGGCACCCAGATCAATGGTTCTCAAGGCAATTCCGGACCCCCTTTGCCATTCTGCCTTTAATTAAATAGGGGGGGTCCGGAATGGTGGGGTATTGACGAAGGGCCCCATTCTTGATAAGGCTCATTCCCTTTAGCCCCTCCTCGTCCTCCGACATCTGTCCATCTCCGGATTTCCGAAACTCCGAAGTGGTGTAAATCTACTGACGTCACACGTGGATTGACACATGTTGAATACTGCCACATGTCACTCTGATTCGTGACTTACATGTGCCTGAAATGTTGAATCAGTCTGACACTTGTCATTACCTGGTTGTGCCACATGTTCCTAGCAGACGTGGTATGCTAACGTGAGTTGGATTGACGGTCCAGATCAGATCTTGATCTGACGATTCAGATTCAGTCAGGATTTCACACATCATGATTTCGACACTCTTGACGTTCAGTGTTTTTGTCACTTCAAAGTCCCGATCCACGAAACTCCGTAATGGAGTCGTATCAATGGTCTAGATCACATATTGATCTAACGGTTGCAATTACGTCGCGATTTCACATATCGCGATATCAGGATTCTTGATGTTAATATTCTTTGACATCTCCAACACTCGATCCTCGAAACCTTGAAATGGACTTGGATCAACGGTCCAGATCTGATCTTGATTCAACGGCTGCGATTGAATCGCGATTTCGCATATCGCGATTTCATCATTCTTGTTGCATTGTTTTCTTGTCTCTCCATTTCACGACTCGCGATACTCTAATATGGATTTGGATCAATGGTCCATATCTGATCTTGATTCAATGGCTGCGATTAAGTCGCGATTTTGCATATCACGAAATCGGGATTTCTGTGGATGATATTACTTGACATCTCCAACTCTCAATCCCCAAAACTACGACATGGACTGGAATCAACAGTCCAGATTCAACCTTATTCTGACAGCTGATATTAAATCATGATTTCAGATATCGTGATTTCAAGAGTTTAGGGAACATTGTTCCTTTGACTCTTCAGTCAGCGAACTGACGATCTATCCCCACGTGTCCTGCCTGAAGATGGACGATCCTCCTTCTTTTAGGATTTTGTGAGCCCTCTACTCCTTGAACTTTAAAGAACGTGCAGGTTCTCCTTGATCCAATGATGGTCAGACCCTGTGCTCGGATCTAATGCCCGAGATCTATCCTCCATATCTGCGTGCCCCTCTTGTCTACATTGAGATCTGACGGTCATCGAGAATTTGGGATGGGATCCAACGATCACCGACGCTTCTCCTCCAATCTTACACATCCTCCTTAATTGGAAGAATTTCTAAGTGTCAAAGGCCTCGACCTTTGATCCTTATGTGATCCTAAGTACACTATCTCCCTTGAGATTTAGCCATGAGTTAACCTCATCCCTGGTGCACACCTATGCACTGCATTCGACTCTACGCTAATTCCTCCTGAGCTTACGATGTTCCTGTTTTTCCATCGATGCACACTTTGATCCTGCCATCAATGACAAGCGCATACTGCCTATAAAGCATGCCAACCATCCTCTGCACTATCTCTTCT
>WSFP011564630.1:0-10933 GCA_009831015.1 Picea engelmannii
TGATAATTTTGAATTAACATACATTTTAAAACCATGATTTAGAGATTGTCTTGTTGGCCAAAATTTCTCCTGATGTATATATGAAATTCTATCCCTTCTGAGCATGAAATTTCATCCTACAATATTCTAATATGTATTCTCTGCAATGCCATTGGTTTGACAAAAAAATGATGCACCAAGTGAAACTCATGGTAACATTCACAAAACTTGATGATTTTTTTTCTTTTCCAAAGAGTGAACTCGTATGACATGTCAGGTGTCCGATTTTTCTAATACGATTATGAATTATTGACCTAAAATACTATGGTCCATTCTATTTCTAATAAAACTCGTGGCACTCAAATTGGATCTTTCTATAATATGATATGACTATTTTACTAGGAACAACTATTTGAGACTAGTTATAGGACTAGTAAAAAACCTTATCTTCCACAACCTATAAATGAAAAATTATAGTGAAGCACAATATGAATTTTTTTCCACGGGTTTTTCAATATGTCTCTTGAATATTCTGAAACCTTCACTATCTGATATGTACCATAAATTATTATTATAATTTTTTTACTGAGAACATGTGTTTGATACTAGTCTTAGGACTAGTCAAAAAATTTAATTTACACAACTTATAAGTCCAAAAGTATAATGAACCAGAACATAATATTTTTATCATAGGTAGTGCACTATGTGTCCTAAAGCTCCCCAAAGTTTCATTATTTGAAAATTCCCAAAAACAAAGTTAGATTTAAAATGAAAAGATTGTGTGCTCTGAAACCAAATGTTGTGGTCCAAAACCTTAAAATATCATAAGAAACTGAAGTACACACTGTGTGCACCAAATACGAGCATGGAGCACAACTCCAATATAGATAAGAGAGATGAGTTGCACAATAAATCCTTAAAAAATATGAGAACCTTCTCCAAATACTCCAATACATTCTTACATCCAAATCACATGTCCCTTAATAATGACTACCTGATATTTATATATACCTATTCGTACATTGCACATGTGGCCACTTTAATAGGCCAACCACTATTAGATATAAATTTACCAATTACATGTAAATTTATATATAATAGTGGTTGGCCTAATAAAGTGGATAGAAGTAGCACTAGTCAAGGACTGTAGCACAAAGACAACAACACACTTCTTATTTGAGCAAGTGATCACCGGATTTGGATGTCCAAGGATTTTAATGAGTGACCAAGGCACCCATTTTATCAATAATATCACCAAAGATATGACTGATGATTTTGAAGTCTATCACAAGAAGATTGCACCATATCATCCTTAAATAAATGGAATAGTAGAAGCTTTCAATAAAATTTTGGAAAATGCATTGACTATGATCTGCAATGTTAACATGGATGATTGGGACTTAATAATATCAAAATTATTATGGGAATACATGACCACATGCAATAATTTGATAGGATAGACACGATTCATATTGGTGTATGGGAAAGAAGAAGTGGTGCCATTAGAATTTTTGGTACCTAGTCTGCGCATAACAACAATTACCAACATGACAGAAAGAGGCGTAGTACAGGAGAGGTTAAATCAACTAATGGAAATGGAAGAGGAATGGATCATGGTAGGATTTCATCATGAATTATAGAAAGCAAGAGACAAATCCTGATATGACAGACATATTAAAAAGAATATATTTAAGGAGGGAGACCTAGTTCTGCTCTATGATAACAAATTTTTGCAACACCCTAGTAACTTTAGAATGAATTGGTTAGGGCCATATGAATTAAATAATTTCACAGATGGGGGATGTGTACAACTAAAGGACTTGGGAGGAACATAACTAAAAGTAATGATCAACGATAGTCGACTGAAGCTGTATAGGAACAATCAACCCACTAACCCCTAAAATTACAACGCAGTAAGAAATTCATGTATATAGTGTACTTTAGTAGACATTAGGAAAGAAAACTCATAAAAAGGAAGAAAAAAGTAGAAAACAAAGAAAAAGGAAGACAAAAGTAGAAAAGTAAGGAAAATACAAAATACTGGGAAATATCCTGCACAACAGATAGTGGAATCAACACGAAAAAAAAAGTGACCATGAACAACATATGGATCACAGGAAGAAAACACAACGCACGAGGGGAAAATTCACAATAGAAACATAGGGCGCACCAAAAAGTTACAACGCATAAGGAAACATGTGAATGGTCAAAAAAAAAAAAAAAACGTTCATCGGGGTAAAAAGAGACGAATTGAGAATTTAAGAAACTTAATGAAGCATACTCAACAAGATTTAAAACATTTATGACCATCAAATAAGTGTCTCCAAGAATATTCAGGGAAATTATGACACCTTGTATATAACTAAAACACTGGCTAAACAATATGTATTGTGAATTAACATACCCATGAAGTTAAGGAGCACGAAGACTGGTGGAGAACAAGTGAGTTTGGAGATAGGAGAAACCAATGTTCAACTGCAGAAGGAAGAATTGCCAATGATGGCACCTACAAAGGTTGGTGCACCTCTCCAATCAACAAAAAAAACATGCAGTAGCCATAGATCATCGTAGGAAACCACATAGACAGAACAAGTCTTTACACAGATAGAGGGAATCATTGAAGTCGACCTGATTCCTTCGCCATAGATCGAACCAATGAGCACCAAACTGGTAGAGAAATAAGGGAAGGCCTAAAAAATGGTCAGGATGTACATCGATTCACACAACAGTGCCTGGAGCCATGACCCATTAGCGACAAGAAACCAACAAAAACCTCCCAAAGTCGAAGTAGCGCACAAAACAAATGGCATTGACAGTGAAAGGACATAATTTGAAGGGATAAGGCCACAAACTATGGTAGAGTCCATGCAACAATAGGAAGTGAAACTTGAAGATATCACGAGGTAAACAGAGTCTGGATGGGAAGAAAGAGAACCAGAGGCTGGGACATCTAGTGCACCAATACAGAGAAAGGGGAAGCAACCCATCACGCAGTCCATGCGCAAGAAGCCTGACGCCTCAATCATTTTGTCACGCATTCCATATGGGGTGTGGGACAATCATAGGTTACTAGGTTGCGTTGAAAGGTTATGGTATGCATACCATGATGTGTCTGACACCAACAAATTCCCATAATTTTCACAACAAATCTATATGGAGATCTTGGGAAAAGGGTCCTTAGGAGATCCAGTGTTGCAACCAAAGAAGTAGGTGGCAGGCTTAGTAAACACATGGATTCTTAATCTGTTGGAGATTCCCCACTTAGGCAGGGAGAAATATGTGAACAAATGTGTCAAGAAGTTACTCGCAGTCCTCCATGGAGGATTTTTGTGGTTGGACGAACCAGTCTCCATCGATGTGGAATTGATTTCATTCATCATAAGACTGTTATGAAATGGCAAGAAGCCCGTGCAGTAAATGGATGATAAAACAAAAGAAAAGTCCCTTTCATAATAAATGAAGAAAAATTATGGGACGGAAAGGGGCTCATGTGGCATTATCATAAAAAGGATCAGTGGCAAAACCACCTGGATGGAAACGACAATAATGGCATGAAAAATCCTTCAAAAATTGTCACAAGGAGGAGGTCCCCCCAGGAGTTATCGTAACAACAACACAATGTGTAAACAACACGATACTCATTTGGGTACCATACTTACTGAACGTATTCCTGGACGACTACAAGTATGCGTAGGACTTGGGAACAAAGTTCCATTAATCCTAGCTCATTATACTGGTAATGCTAATTAGATGGAAATATCCTACCTACTTACATTTCTGCGACAAAGTAGGACAATGTTGAGAAACACAGTACACATCGTTGGGAATCACTTTTGATCCAAAGTGAAGAGGGTATAGGAGCTGACATAGAAAGTTGCGCAAGAGAGATCCAAAAGGGAAGAATTAGAAGGAATTTTTCACAGCTTGGCAGAGGTTGTACAGGGAGTGTGCACTACCTGAGTGGCTCAGGATGAAGCACATGTCAGTGTTGGGGGCCTGTTTGGCGCATGCCTAATGCCTATTTCGAGAAGGAAGTCTATTTTGGGTGCAAGCCTATTTTTGGAGAAATATTTGTTTTGGGGAAAGACGTAACTTTGGAAAGGAAGACCTAATTTTGGAGCACGCACAAGAAGTGGCAAGAAAGAAGCATGTATAAAAAGAAGGGAAAGAAACATGCAAGAGGAAAAGCAACGTGGCATGTAGGCAGGAAATCCTAACCATGATAGGGTTAGGTTTTTTGAAAAATATTGTAATGGCTATAAGCCATAAAGTAGAATAAATAAGGACCTAGGAGGTCTACGTGGGGGGGGATGTCAGTTAAGAATATAGAGAGTTGATTATTGTGATTTTGTAAGCTATTGAGGATAATAAGTATTGTAGAAGAGTCGAGTAAGATAGTATTTTAGGGTTAGGTCATAGGTTCAGGAGCCTGGTGTGATCTAGTCTACCTCACAGAAGTTTCTTACCCTCATCTTGATTTTATTACAGAAGATGTAATGTGTGCAGCGCAAGATTTTGTAGTAGAAGAAATAAAAGAGCATAGAGCCAAATCTTTATGGACCTAGCCCGAGGAGGGGGTGAACCATGGTAAAATTGTGTGTTATGTGTGATTGTTAATGAATGTTTACTTTATTTTGATCATTAGATTATGAATGAATGGTTAAACTAGACATATTAGCATGCATGCATAGTTTTAAAGATGAATAAATCAGATAAGTACTTGAATAATTAACAAGGATAATGCATGCGGAAGGAAGAACACAATCCCAGATCCCAAATATTTTCTAGAATGAAAACACCTGAGTATTGTCACCACCCATAAAATCTACCTTGGGTGATACTGTGTTGTGCACCCTGTGCACAATGTTGCCTTCTGGTTTACCAAGAGGGCTGATAGTGTTTGAGGGTTTTGTTGGAAACTTGTTGAGATCCGAACCTGGGTCAGCCCAAGAAGAAGAGAAAGAGAAACAACCAACAAAGACAACAGGTCTATCAAAGAAGAGAATAAAGCCAACAATAACAATAGTGCACACATAGAAGTAGATTTCACTGTCATTTCCCCAGATTCTAGAGTCGATAATAGTTGTAGAGCACATTATGGGGTTTGTTCCCAATTTGAAATGCATAGATCATGATGTAATAGAGGTGACCAAGTTTCCTGATCTTGCGAAGGAATTTTATATGGATAAAAAGGGGCAACTACGGGAGGAATTCTGATATTAGAACCTAAACAATGGATTGCAGGGATTTATAACTTTGGCATTAATAATTTTTTGGAAATCCCACACCTTAGCAGAGGGAAGGATGTCAATTCTTGTGTGAAGAAACTACTAGTGAGAGTGCATGGAGTATTTTTTTGGACGAACAGACCTGTATCGATTGATGTAGACCTAATTGTGAAGATTAAAAATCTTCCAACAGATGGAGTAAATCCCGAGAAGTATTTATATGATAAGAAGAAGCAAAAGGCCATTGCAGAGGAAGTAAAAGATCAATTTGGTACAGACAAGGGAAGCAGGGGCATGATTATCAAAAGCATAAATGACCCATCCAAAATGTTCATGACAAATATGATTTCTTGCAAGTTACTGAGGAAATTTTTTATGGGAAAGGCACCAGCAAGAATGGTAGCAATAGTCACGCAGTGTGCAATGGGGGCAATACTCAATATATATCCCTATGGCGCAATAGGAGAGGAAAGTGTTGTGCAACAAGGTATATATCCCTATGGCACAATAGATATCCGATGTAGAGAAAATATAATGCCATCATTTTTGGCATGTATCTTAAGGAGATGCAGGACAAGATAACAAACACATGGAGGATCTCACCAAAAGTTGTGAAAGAGAGTGAAGGGATAGCAAACTTCAAGGCATCTAGGCACAACATGTGGATATAAGCAATGAGAGACCCAAATAAGAAATGGTTGAACATGCAGTATTGTGTCACAAAAGAAGAAGTACAATGGGTGATAGGGTAATGGCCAGATCAATGAAAGGTACCAGTAGCTGAAAAGAAAGGAACAAAGGGTAAAGAACAAGCAGAAGCTAGCACACCGCATAAATCAAGTAGTCTAGCAGAAAATACTAGAAAAGAATCACAGCTCAGTCATCCAACAGAAAGTGCGATGATAATAAAGAAGCATAGAAAGAAGGAAACAATACCCAGGGCCTTGGTACTAGGAAATGAGCATGTAGAAGGAAAAAATGAGGAAGCATAGAAAAAGGATAACATCCCTAGCCAAGAGGCAGGAAGAGAAGACATACTAGAGGCAAAGAACCCCACGTATATAGAGACAACACTAAAGAGAAAATCAATGATGCAAATAGGAGAACAACACAAGAAGATGAAGGAACAAAAGAAGGCCCATTGGTTTAAAATAATTGAGGATGACATAGAATTGGTGGTAGACAAAGTGTAGGATCAAGGAGAAGAATCCCTATACATTGCAGAGTCACAAAGAGAATAATTAATGAAAAAGTTAATGGAGGTAAAAGAAGTTTTGGAAAACCTAGAGATCAATGTAGCACAACAGAAAGGCACAAAGGAGAAGGATAAAATCCACGAGGAAAAGGATACACTACAGACATCAACAATAGTAAGAAATAATTTCCAAATAAACCAAGGGATTATACAAGTAGACAAGGACACAACGCAGAAACCCTTGAAGGATATCGAGCAGTTGGACTTGGTGTTATCCAAGATTGCAACCAAGGCATTATACAAGTTGCAGATAATCATCACAAATGGATCTCAATCAAGGGATAGGATAGATGCAATGAACTTAGAGACAAATAGGGAGGTAAAGGAGGTACTGGAGATATCCCTCAAAGAAATGCATCCCGAGAGGGACGAAGAAAAACAACACATGGATAAAATGGAACAAAGGCTTGAGGAAGTCTTTCAAACTATAACAGATGACACACTAACAAAGGAGTTAAGTACATAATAGAAGATCCAAAAGCTAGCACAGGCTATGGAAAGTTACAGACTTTATATCATAGACCTAGAAGAAAAGGTGATCCCTAGAACTCCACTAAAGATAAAATAACAAAGGGAAAAACATGTTGTGGAATACACAAAAAATATTGAAGGGGAGATTAAAAGAATGACATAACTATATAACAATACAATGCAGATGTGGACAAAACTACAGGAAGATGAAAATATTCAAGAAGTAGACCAAAAGGAGGGGAAAATAAACACTACAGTCTAGGACTTGAAGAACAGACACAAAAATATGGCCATATCAACCAGGATGAATAGTTCATAGGAGATAAAGAATCTGCAGGCAAAGATGAAATCAATTCGGAAGGAGAAGCAACTAAGGTAGGCTCAGTTGGAGCCATTGCAGGAAGAGGTAAAAATGATGATAAAAAAGTTGGAAGAAACAAAGGGTAGACTTGAGCAACTACACTTGGAGGGTGTAGAAGTTATGAAGGAGCACATTACAACGTAGTTGGTAGAGAACATTGTAGAAAAGAGAACACAAGTGCAGACTCGTGATGAATAGTTGAAAGGAAGATTTCGGGCACTGAATAAGTCACTGTATAAGGAACAAGTCACTGATTTAAGTCACTGAATTAAGTCACTAATTTAACTCATTGAATTATAAGGAATAAGTCATTGATTTATAAGGAATAAGTCACTGAATTATAAGGAATGAGTCACTGAATTAAGTCACTGATTTAAGTCACTGAATTATAAGGAATAAGTCACTGATTTATAAGTCACTGATTAAGTCACTGACTTATAAGGAATAAGTCACTGATTTAAGTCACTGAATAAGGAATAAGGAAGAGAGAAACAAGAGAGGAAGGAATTCAAGGAATGGACCAAAGAAGCAACGTGCATTAGGAATCAAGGAAAATCAGTTCGAGGAAAAGAAGAACCAAAGCAAGAAATGGTTGGATTGAAGACCAACCGCATGCAGGAGATTGATATGTGGACAAACTAGGGTTAGGGTTTTGGGTTATGATATAAAGGGTTTTTACCCACTTTTGTAGTATAAATATATGATGTATGAGGTAGATAGGAAATCACTTTTGGTGCATACGAGAAGTATGTTGGATAACCCTTTTGACTTTTTAGTTTGTGTTTGATGATTTTTCTGGTTGAGGGTTGTGGAGATCATACTGATTCAAATGGATTGTAACTAAGGGTCAGGTTGAAAGTTGTGGAGCTTGGTGTGAAACTAGTCAACCTCACCATTACCATACTTTTTATGTAATATGTGCAACGTATATATTCAATGAAGAATAATAAGAAGCAGAAGATACTTGTGGATGTATCCCTAGGGGGGTGAACCACGGTAAAATAATCAGTCAATATGTGGAAATTTTTTTCTTTATGATTTTCTATGCTTTATTATGAATGAATGGATAAATGAATGCATTTGTTAGAGTTAATATACAGGGAACACTAGATTATTTATGTGGAATGAATGTTAAAGGTTAATTGAATGGTAAATATGATTCAGATTATTTTCGACATGAAATGAGATCGGAGATATAATAAAGAAATGCACAGAGATATCGCAGATATTCAATAATATAACATAAATGTATCAGAGATGAAACCATAAAAACATATATACAGTAATACATTATTTCTATTAATGAAAGAAATGTACAGAGACTGTAAAAATACGGAGTGAAAGACTCGCTAGAATGGTGGCAACGTATCTCTGAGAAGAGATGTGATGGCTACTCGCATTCGCAAGAAGATGATTACAATGAGGCTCTAAAGGCATTTTTACAATAAGAAGGAATGCCAAAAACCCTAGACATCCAAAAACCTAACCCTAGGAGATGAAGCATCAAAAGTCATGTGGGCCCCGTTTGGGTAAGTGAGTACATCAACTTCCTGGGGTCGTAACTTTTGCATAAGATCTCTGTTTTAGGCGTGTGATAGCTCGTTGGAAAGGTATCATCGAGGAGATTCATTTTGGGGGCTCAATCATGCCTGCATCTATAATTGAGAACCTAAAGCTTGAAAAACCTTCATTTGGACCCTTAAAACGGCCGCGGAAGTTAAAACCTGCTAAAAATAGTAAATTGCCAAAATTGCCAGAAAACTGTTTTGAGCCATTTGGAAAAGGTGGGTGGCCACCGATATCCACCTGGATCAAAATATGATGATGAATTTTTAAGTATAAGAAGCATAAGTATGCCTAACATCCCCATGAGCATCATCCATTCCATGATTGTACACATTTGGGTCATGTAGTCACCCATAACACATCTTGGGTGAGACTGCATTATGCATAATGTTTCCCTCTGGTTTACCAAAGTGGTCGTTGGTTTCTTGGGTTTTTTTGGATAACTAAGGTAGAGCCCAGGTCATCCCATACATCCAACACACACATAAGCAGGGATAACTTGATATGAATACCAAATATGTAGAATATCTCCTCTACAATCCTACACATAATTTTGTAACAGATTCTTCCTCCCTTTAACTTTGGAATTCCTTATTTATATATAATGATGGAGGAGGTTAGGGGATGATTCTATATATCTATAAATTAGTGAAATATAAGTGTATTGCAAGTTATCAATCTCATATTATGAGTGAAACAACTCACCCAAAATTCATATCCTTGTAACTCATCAATTATAGAAGGTGTTAGGGGTGGTCACATGTTGTAATGATGCAGCTCGTGACTAGTTGCATGTTGTTAGTGATGCATCCCATGACTGGTCACATTTTTCTAAGAAATCTGAACGTGACCTCCCTAAAAATCTATGAAATCCATGAAAAAAGAGTGTATTTTCATAACAATGTGAGTATGACCTCCATGTGTCCCTAGCGTGGAAAATAGAGATTTAAAAAATTTCCCCTAATGTGTGAGGTAAGAACAGGAAATTATAGTCAATGCACATTACCATAATCATAAACATGAGGGAGCATAAGGAAGGATTTGAATATCATGGAACCAATAAGTACTTATAATCATACATCAACCAAACATATATAGATCATCCCTGAGGTAGGCATACCCATGATTGAAATAGAGACAAAGCATGGTCGTTAACACAATACACTACGGATCCATGAAGTCAAGTGCAAGATCATGGCCATGAGAAAAGACAATGTGGATGTTCGTCACAACATACATCAGGAAGACATCGAGCACAAATGAGAGTTCCCCCAAAGTATTCAAAGTACTCATATAGTAGTGATATACTCCATTGCAACTTGGTAGGGGTAGAATGAAGGAGTGGTGTGCCCCTAAACACAAGGTATTTCTCCTAATATTGATGGTATGATTATACATCATGAATATAGATGAGATGATGTCGAGCATGGTAGAAACCATCTGAATATCAATCATTGATTAATACCATTAACAGACACAAGGGGAGTCATCGATAATGAAAATGGACCCCAAGGTACCTGGTAAAATATAGTCATTGTGAAGAGAGGATATGATGTCAAACACTCCTAGAATCAATTGATTGGGAGTCAATGCAGTAAACCCACTGTCAATTGTGAGGAAGCGTGACACTGAGGACTGAAATATCCAAGGTATTAGTTGTTTTCTAGATCCTTCTCTTAGATAATGTGTTGAAGTTAATAGGAACAAATCCATCAAATGATAGCCTTAATGTATCCCCCATAAATCAACATGAAACATTCACCGAGAGGTCTTGTGAAGAGATAGAATCACAAAGCACAACTGACAAAAGGATGGTTGAATCAAATGGTCAACAAGATAATAGATGGATGACTGAAGATTACTTTCATTGAACATATAGCATAACATAATGATGACCTAGCATACTTGAGTCAATATCACCACTAATATAGTGAAAAAATGCATGAGGAATTTAAACACTCTTCATAGTGACTAGAAGAGTAACCAGTTGGAGGAGTATATGAATCATATTGATGGTACGAATCCTAGGAAATATATAACCCAGTTGTAAGAAAATGACACAAACAATTTCCA
>ML910017.1:0-10933 GCA_009831015.1 Picea engelmannii
AATATTTGACATGTGCACAATGTGTGCATAAAAATAAATAAAAGAAATGTTTATTTGAAAGATATATTTTCTTGAGAGAATGGGTAGACAACATAGACATAGAATCCTAATTCAATATAGACTCTAAAACCTAACTAAGAGAACAATCATAATCAAAATCCAACTGTAAATTAAGTAGGAGACACAATAA
The DNA here is from genome assembly GCA_009831015.1 of Picea engelmannii. NCBI lineage: Eukaryota > Viridiplantae > Streptophyta > Pinopsida > Pinales > Pinaceae > Picea > Picea engelmannii. The sequence continues at coordinate 191 of ML910017.1, forward strand.
AAGATAAATTGGGGAACTAAGGGAGAACTAGGAGAAAATATAGGAACTAATTGTGGATGTGAGGGAAAATGCATAAATAATTTTATTTAAAAATGAATAAACATGTGAAACTCGGGGAAAGTGTGACATGTGTTGGGGGTGAATAACTCTTTTTTAATTATTAAACAAGTGTCAACCCAATTTTGTTTATAAAATAAAGGTGAGGAAGAAGGAAATGCACCCTATTGCTAGATGAATGAAATGTTGTTAAAATTTCTATTAACTTGTTTACTTGTGTGAGTTGGGCTTCAAGTTTTGCAAAAGAGGTGGAAGCCTCTCCTTGTGAGGGCAAGCTTGAGCTAGTTTTTGGATATGAAATTCTGTGTGTGGCCCCTTTGAGGCTCAGGGGGCTAAGGGGGAAGAAGAGTACCCCTAGCATACAAAGGAATAAAAATAGAGAAATTACAAAGGACGTAGCACAAGATTCAAGTTAAAGATCATCCTAAAAATTCCATCATTTTTCTGGTTATGGTATTTTTCACTGTTCTAGTTAATTTAATAATGTACGAATTGTTGATATAAATTACCAATTACACATTTATCCTGAATGGTTTATTCAAGACATGATTGTGAAAAAATATATATATTATTGAACTTATAGATGGATCTAATGGTTGAAAATTCAAGGTGTTCTTCATGTAANATATATATATATATATATATATATATATATATATATATATATATATATATATATATATATATATATATAATGTGTGGATCAAAGGTTAAATCATAACATCCTACAGGAATTTATGTATAATGGTTTCAATTTACTTCTGTAATTGATATAAATATTGAATATGCAAGAACCCGATGGTTGAGTCGTGATCTGAATTAGTTTTGGCACAAAATGAGAGTGGAGATATAATAAAGAAATGTATAGAGATATATCATATATCCAATAATATAATAGAGATATAACCATAAACACAGAGATACAATAATACACAATTTATATTAATGAGTGAAATGTACAAAACTATAGAAATACAGAGTGAAAGACTCGCTAGAATGGTGGTAACTTATCTCTAAGAAGAGATGTCACAGCTACTCACATTCGCAAGAAGACGATTGTTACAATGAGGCTCCAAAGGCCTTTTTAAAATAAAGAAAATCCAAAATCCTAACCCCGGAAGATGAAAAGCCAGCAATTTTGTGGACCCCATTTTGGGTAGTTTGGTGTATTAACTTCCCAGGGGCATAACTTTGGCATACAATATTCGTTTGGGGTGCAGAATATCTCGTTGGAAAGGTTTCAATGAGGATATTCATTTTGGGGGCTCAATCAGAGCATTTGGCTATCATTTAGGTGCCCGATCGTAAAAAGAATTCGTTTAGGCCCTCAAAACGACCTCAAAAGTTTGGGAATACTAAAAATAGTAAATTTCCAATAAATTGTTTTGAGACAGTTGGAATAGGTGGGTGGCCACTCATATCAACCTAGATCAATCCTTCCTCCTTAGGAAGAAATGGCATCCATTGTGTTGAGTTCCTCGAGGGAGGGGTAAACGTTTGCTAAATATGAACCTTATTGAGCTACTTTCCTTGTTGGATAAGATGCGCTGCTTGGTTTGTGGAAGGTTGTCGAGAACCTAATGAGATGACTATGTGTAGGAGGAATATTTGTGTTTTTCTTCAATCTTGTCGAATTTCTTATGTTGGATAGAAGGTTCTTGGACTGAGGCTGCAGTGGTTTCAATGTCCTTCTGTTCACCTTTTGAACAGATTATGAAGAAGTTGAATTTTGTAGTATGATATACTACCTGGCGACATTGTTTAAGTGAGACAGTAGTTGGAACTACCTTTGGTATCCTATAGAGATGACCCCCCAGAGTAACAATGACACTACAGGGTCGAGAGTCATAAATAGCATGGGGCTTCCACATATATGACTAGCTCAAAATAACATCAAAAACATCTAGCAAGCAAACATCACATAATACCTCATCCTTGAAGGATTGGATGTCGTATGAAAATCGACATTGTTGGTTGACACGAAGATCTCATCCCTAGAGAACTCACCCAATGTGTTACGGTTGTGGTTGTGGTATTTTTGACAATCCCAACTGCTTGATGACCTCTGTTGAGATGAGGTTCTTCTAGCTTCCACTATCAACAATAAAATGCAGCGAGATCCCATTCACACACATCTTTGAATGAAAAAGTTGCTCCCTGTCTTTAGGATCTGCTAGTTTTTCTGGTTGAATTGTTGTGATTGCGATGGTAGCAGTGGGATCTCTGTCAATGATCTATCTTTTCCCATTATTTTCTGAATCAAATTATGAATCAAGGTTTAGCTCATTTTCTTTGATCTTGGGCACCAATGATTGTTTTGAGCGACATTCATCAGTATTGAGCCATAGGATTTTGTGGAAATTACACCACTTTTTAGTGTCCTTGTTCGTCTTTATGTTACCCTTCTTTTCCTGTGGCTTGGAATAGTTTTCAGGAGGCTATTTGTTAGGGTTGTCTTTATCATACTTTGGTTTTTGCGGATTTGCAGACTTGAACTCTCATGTGTTTTGGTGCCTAAATTTATGCTCGATTTTGATAGCATATCGATAGGTAGCTCCCAGTGATGAGATATCTAGAAAATCCATTTCACTTTGGATGTATCTGTGTAAAGCCCCATGGTATTTCATAACCAAATGTCACTCAGAGTATTTGATACCCAGCTTGGTGCGCAAGGTATGGAAGGTATTGGTGAACTCCATAAATTCTTAGCCCCTCTCTTGCCATAGTTTGGTCCATCTCATGTATTGGTCGTCACAATTACCAACATGGTAATATTGTTCCTTAATCGCATCCACAAAAAAATACCAAGCAGGGTTGGCCCCATATATTCCAGACTCCTTTGTTGAAATTTTCTCCCAGTAAGTTTCCCACCAATGTTTGACATCAGGGAGAGCCTTAAGGAGTGAGAAGGTGATATTTTCCCAGTTGGAGAAATTGTGAATAGATAAATAACCTTCTAGTAGATTTAACCATTTTTCTAGGGCATTTGCATCTAATTGTCCTTCAAATATGGGAGTATCAAAATTAACTTGTACCTTTAAAGGTGAGGTGCCTCCAAAGTGGTCGCTTGATGAAGATGTGCCTATTTTTATTGGAAGGAATTATAGGATGTGGTAAAAATTCTCCATCATTTCATCCCTTTGTCACGTGAGAGCTTGCTCAAGAAACAGATTAATAGAAAATTTTTCTCTATAGTTTTTCTTTTCTTCTGTCATGGGGGATTTCTTGGGTATGTGAGAGACATTTTCCTCAAGAGAGAAAATCTTGAGACCCAACTTGCTATACTCGGACCTCATTGGGGACATGCATTGAAAAAAATGATCAAGAGCTTGATGCCCTGATACCATTGATCCAAATTATTTTTGGCACGAAATGAGAGTGGAGATATAATAAAGAAATGTACATAGATATATCATATATCCAATAATATAACAAAGATATAACCATAAAAAAAGAGATATAGTAATACATAATTTTTATTAAAAATGAAATGTACAAAACTGTAGCAATACAAAGTGAAAGACTCACTAGAATGGTGGCAACTTATCTCTAAGAAGAGATGTGATAGCTACTCACATTCACAAGAAGATGATTGTTACAATGAGGCTCGAAAGGCCCTTTTAAAATAAAATAATTCCAAAACCCTAACCCTGGAAGATGAAAAGCCAACAGTTTTGTGGACCCCATTTTTGGTAGTTTGGTGTATCAACTTCCTATGGGCGTAACTATGGCATACGATATTCGTTTGGGGTGAACAATAGCTCATTGAAAAGGTATCGACAAGGATATTCATTTTGGGGGCTCAATCAAAGCCTTTGGCTATCATTGAGGTGATCGATCATGAAAAGACATCGTTTAGGACCTCAAAATGGCCCCGAAAGTTTGGGATTGCTAAAAATAGTAAATTGTCAACTAACTATTTTGAGCCAATTGGAATAGGTGGGTGGCCACTGATATCCACCTAGATCAAGTCTAGAAATTAATGTACTTTATAGGTATTGTAATTATATATGCATGGAACAAATAGAGTTGTGAGATTTTATCCTGTAATGAAGTTATATAGCTTACTGATGAAAAAAGGTATTTGAATCAAAATTTCGCCTCTAAAAAATTGCTAAGATTGAGAGTTTTTTTTATTTTCCTTAACCTCTATCGCTCGATCCATACTCGAAGCTTACAAACTTGACCTCTTCCCCACTTAACCATTGCAGTCTTGATGTCTCTATTTGGAAGTTCTACTCCTATATCTTATACTTAAACTGCTCCTTTTTCAGATTCAATTTTAGATATAAAGGATTAAAAGCCCTTCCATCTAATCATATTCTTTATTTTTTATGAGATGTTTAATAGTAGAGAAGGGTTTGTTGTTGAGTATTTGCGGGATGGTGTTTATATCTCACAAAATAATCCCAGTAGTTTGATGAAACCACCATCCACACCTGCCTTACGATTAACATCCATCCATTTGGACGAACCTTGCCTAGACTATAGCTCTTGGGTAGTCTCTCGTCCCAACTAACCGTGAGGAACAACTAGAAATATTATCTAGGTTATCTTACTTTTTTTTGAAATTGTACAAAAAAATTTAAGAGACGTAAAACCCTTGCAAGTCTCTCAACTTTTCAACGATAGTCTTTGGTACTTAATACACTTTAATTGCAGTAATTGTTAATACAAATCGAATAATTGATAAGTAAGATATCAAATAATAGTCCTTGGTTCTTTCTTTACATCAACAACTAATAATTGATTAGTAAGCTATCAAATAATTGTATTTATCATTAATATGTATTACTATAACTATTGAATGTTGCTCTAGATTAGTTGTATTATTAATAATAATAATAATAATCCATTTTTAAGGTCACAGTCAAGCCAGACACCTAATTGGTCTATGAGACCCCCTTGTTTATGGGATAAGGGACCCCCTCCGCCCAACGATTTTATTGGTAAAGTCTATGGAGGTATACATACCCTACACACCTCTAGATTTGAACTTGTGACCTCTTAAGAGGAAACACATGTTCTTAACCATTAGGCCCACTCAAGCTATATTTAAAAATCCATTTTTAAGGTCACGGCCAAGCTAGACACCAAACTGGTGTATGAGACCCCCTTGATTGTGGGACAAGGGACCCCCTCCGCCCAACGATTTGACTGGTACAGTCTACGGAGGTATACATACCCTACCCCCCTTTGGATTTGAACTTGTGACCTCTTAAGAGGAAACACATGTTCTTAACTATTAGGCCCACTCAGATTATATCTTCATATTAAGAAAATAATGTTATCAAATTGTTGCATGTAATTATAAAAGCTATCTATGATTAACATAGGGGAGGCTAGTTGTATTTACTCACTCAGTGATGATTAGTTAAAGGGTTGTTGCAAATAATTATATTTTATTGTGATTACATGATAACTCTCAATTTTAGTTTTATAAAATTGTTTAAATTATGATTAATTCAATTTTCTTTATTTCTAAAAGAAGGTATAAGCAAGTCTTAAGGATTTCAAGATAGGATTTTACATAGTTTGAAATAAGAAAATTGTCTTGATCATAATTATTATTGTACTTCTTCCCACGCAAGAAAATTTAAGTAAAGTTGAGCAACTTGATATGGAATTTACCTTGGTACTTGCGCATTTGGCACAAAAGTTAGTGCGCCAAATGCAAAATTTTAATTAAGAGAGATGCTTGCCCCTTTTCACCTTATTGCCCCTCTAATAGTTTCCCTGTGTAATTTAGTGTAGGATATGAAAGAAGTTGATGAGTTGTTTTTATAGTGAGTGTTCTTTTTCTTTGAAAATTTTATAGTACCAAATTTGGTTTATAGTATTTAAATCACTTTTTTTTAAATATAAAAATTGTAAAGAAAAGCTTTCACACAACTAAAATCATAAATATTTAATTATAAAATATTTTATTAAAAAAAAATAATAATAAATTAATTTATAATTATATCATTATAAAATAAATGTCTAAATATATATGTATATAATTTAAATTATAAATATTTAAATATAAAAGATTTTATTAAAATAAATTTTAATAAATAATTTAAACTATAAATATTTAAATATAAAAGAATTTATTAAAATAAATTTTAATAAAAAATATTAATTTATGATTATATCATTATAAATATAAATATCTAAATGTAAATAATGTAGTTGTATATAATTGGATTAAATTAAGACCTATAAATATCTAAATATAAAATATTTTATTAAAAAAACTTAATAAAAAAATATTTATGATTATATCATTATAAATATCTAAATTTATATGTATATAATTGGATAAAATTAAGATGTACTATTTCACATAGTTATTTTATTGTTTATATTAACTCGAATACATTGTCTTCAATATTAAAGTGCAAGTTGGTTACGGGCTTCAAGATAGAGTTGACACTTGTTTTGGCCTTTAACATTCAAACTATGCCTTTGGCCTTTATTAATAAAATAAAATAAAATTTCATATTAAAGTGCAAGTTGGTTACGGGATTCAAGGTAGAGTTGACACTTCTTTTGGCCTTTATCAATGAAATTTTGGCTTCGGCCTTCATAAATTAAATTATATTGACTATGTCCCTAAATTCAAAATGTGATAATGCGAATATATTTTTATTACCATTCAAATTCTGATAATTAAAATATATGTTCGTTACATTTTATATGACAGTTATGAATTCAATAAACCTAAAGAGCATAAATTACATGTAAACACTCTCCATGTAAAAGAGATCTACGCTTCAATTATGAGATGTGAGTAGTGCTACGTCATCACAACAACTTGACATGATTGTTTTAATGAGTTTTCTTTAAAATCTTAAAGTAAGTTTTTTTCATAATTTTCAAGTGAAAATAATAATACTACCTCACCACATCAACCTTGATGAAGTAAGTTTTTCTCATAATTTTCAAGTGAAGATAATAGTATTATCTGACTGGCCAATTTTTGTTTCTTTTTCCAAATAGAAATTCCATGTTGGAAACTTACTCTGATACTTCTCCACATAGTGAATGATATGGAAGTGGTAAACCTGCAACCTCAAGGACATAGGCTCGAACTCGTGACCTCTCCCCAAACTGAGAGAGTGTGCGCATATCTTACCAATTGTGATATCCCATGGAACTTCACTAAAACAACTTGAAATGATTCTTTTAATGAGTTTTCTTTATAATATTGAAGTAAGTTTTTTAATAATTTTCAACTATCCAAAAAAAATATAAATAATTTATTTGTTTTTAATATCTAGGGTATAAGGTGTTATTGTAAGTTTCTTTAATGTCCAAATTCTAGAAATTTAAAAGTGTGTTAAACTTTTATAAATTTGTTATTGAAAATATAAAGTTCCAAAAGACTATATTCAATTGAAATAAATAAAACATAAGGTTGGTTGGTTGATCCAGATAATGGAGAGTTAAGAAATAATAAGGAGCATGCTTAACATTGGTGGCATGTTGTTTTTGGTGGGTGGCCTGCATCTTTCGACAATGGGTTCATAGTTTATAAGAATGGGCTCTTGCCTATCCTTTCCTCAATCTATTTTAAGGGTTTTTTTTGCCTTACATATGGAAAGAGGTACAATGAGGAACTTATTATTGGTTAATTATGTTCGAATATTGTTTGATATTGAGGGGGCGAATCAGTATTATTGTTTTTCCACAATTTAAAACCACTTCATTATTAATTTTATCAAATAAAAAAAAATGATCAATAGAAAGGTACAGTACACAAAATTTTAACGTGCAAAACCAAACGCATCAAATGTTCTTATTTTTAATAAAGATTACATTTAATTTATGAGCTCCAACTCAAAGGAAACACCAATTCCTTTTTCTACTAGCACCAACTAGAAGGAGGTTGCAACCCTTCTATATTTTACCAACATCAACTGGAAGGGAGCACCAACTCCCTAGTGTCTTCAACTATAACTGAAAATATGTCACAACACCGTGATTTACCATCTTCAACTAGAAGGAGGATACAACCTCCTTTGCAGTCTCCAACTTGTCCTAGCACCACCCAACCTCCCTTTTTATGATAAGTACTTCAATCTTCATAATCTTCTTTGTCTTCAGTTGCATATCTTCATTTACTTTCTTGGTCTCTGACATTGTTATTGATCTTTAGATTTCAAGCCTAGAGACACACCCTCTTTCAACACGAATTTCCATTTATACAGTCTTCCAATGGTCATGTACAACTGAACAATTGTACCTCTTCAATATAAGAATGTATCTCTTCATTATAAGTATGTGTCTTTTCAATACAAGATATCAATAAAACTATTTTAATTAATACAATGTCAATGAACCATTCTTCCTTTTAGATCGTTTAGTCACATTTTCAATTGGATCAATAGATTTTGACTATCATGATTTAATTCACTTTTTTCCTTACCATAGCTAAATACCAACATGGTTTGCACATACCATGTGCTCTTTCACTTTTTCCCTTTCTCTTTAACTCCACTTTTTCTTTTACTTTTACTTTAATCCAATTTATCTTTTACCCTTTTTTGTATTCCACTTTCATATTTAGTCGTCTTTTATGTAAACTCCACTTCCACCTAACTTTTCAACTTTCTATTTATTAAAGTCATATTTATATTTAGTCCACTTTCATTTCCACTTTTGTGTAAACTCCATTTCCACTTAAATTTTCCACCTTTTTATTTATTAAATTGATACCAAGGTCACATTTATATTTAATCACTTACTAATCTTTGACATATGATCACTTACTAACCTTTGACATCAATGATAATTTATTCAACAATTGACTTCTTGAGTGGATCTAACCATTAGTGGCTACTGGAAATTGTTTGGGTTTGAAGGATCGTCCAACTTCATCTTGGAAAAAATGATGACCAAAACTTGCTACAAAATATCGACTACCATGTTGATCTGACATACTCAAGGATGCCCGGTGCTACATCAACAAGTTTCTCTTCAACTACACTCCAAAATGAGACTGCACGAGAAAGTATTTAAGAGGGAAAGTCCCCAATATTCGTTTATGTTCATCATGCTCTTGTCTCAATAGAATGCAGTCACCAGGAAAACTCGACTCGACTAGTGTAGTAATTGAAATTGTCTCATTCTTTCATTCTTTTAAAGCACTCGACCATGTGATCCCCTATATTTTGATAGTCCATTGTGTTTCTATAACTCAGTATTCATGTAGCTTTTACTGCAGTTCCATGTCATACTCCACTACAGTACTTCCATCAATGCCAACACAATATTTCCATCAATCTCCCCCTTTGGCATTGATGGAAACACATCATAAAACAAAATTCCCCCCTAACAAAGAGTAATTGTTTTACCATTCTTTTCTCCCCCTTTCACATCAATGTCAAGGCCTCTAATACCAGAATGAGGTTCATCACCAATTGTCTGTTGCTAAACCTTCTTTTTGTTTGAGTGACAGTACTTGTCATTTTTTTTTCTTGCTCCCCCTATCATCATGACTTTATTTTAATTTTAATTTTTATTGTAGGGAGATTACTCCCAACATTTTCCTTATATGTTCAAATGCTTCTTTAGGAATGGCTTTAGTGAATATGTTTGATATCTACTCCTTTGAACCAACATACCCCAATCTAACCTTTTTGTCACTAAATTACTCTCTCAAGAAATAATACTTGATGGGTATATGTTTAGTCTTTTCATGCATGACTGGATCCTTGGAGAACGTTTATGGAACTTGTATTGTCACAATAGATAGGTATCGGTAGATTACATTCAATTTTAATATCCTTCAATGTTTGGATCATCCATAAGATTTGAGTGCAACATTCAACAGTTGCATTATATTCGACCTCTGTTGTAGATAGTGAAATTGATTATTGTTTTCTACTTGACCATGAGACTAGGCATTTATAGCTCTTGAATTGTCATTGCAGAGTTTCTTTGCAGTTGTGTCCAAAGGAGTAGTTTCTGGTACACCATAACCTTTTATCACACATAGTCATATATCACATCCAAGTGCCATTAGGTAACTTCTCATTCTTATACTCCAAAATGCATAATTATCTCCTTTGAATAGTGGAGCTTTGTTTGAGGACATCCCTTCTTGTGGATTCATTGTGGTTTCTTAGAATCTTCCTTCTAGTGATTAGAATTTGATGAAGGAACTCAATCTCATACCAATTATTGTATTATTGTTTGATACTGAGGGGGGGGGGGGTGAATCCGTATTATCCTCTTTCCATAATTTAAAACCACTTCATTATTAATTTTATCAAATCAAAACAAATGATCAATAGAAAGGTACAATACACATAATTTTAACATGAAAAACCAAAAGCAACAAATGTTCTTCTTATTTTTAATAAATATTACATTTAATTTATGATCTCCAACTCAAAGGAAACACCAATTCCTTGTTTCACTAGAACCAACTAGAAGGAGGCTGCAACCCCTATATATTTTACCAACACTGACTAGAAGGAAGCACCAAATCCCTAGTTTCTTCATCTATAACTAAAAAGATGTCACAACACCTTAGTTTAATAGCTTCAAATGGAAGGAGGATACAACCTCTTTTGAAGGATCCAACCTTCCCTAGCACCACCCAACCTCTCTTTTGATGATAAGTACTTGAATCTTCAAATCTTCATAATCTTCTTTGTCTTCAGTTGCATATCTTCATTTACTTTCTTGGTCTCT
>WSFP011564643.1:0-10933 GCA_009831015.1 Picea engelmannii
AAATGTCCTCAACTTCATGAGTTCACAACATTTCAGTTGTTAGTAACAATTATTTCCATGCAATAATATATATGCATGTACTTACAAAACACATTCAATCATTGCATTTAGTATACAATTCTATCACTTACTATGCATGAGTGCAATTCTCAATGCATACTTATATGTGCACCTTGCATTGAATTACATAATTCTCTTTATCTCAGTCATGTATCTCACCATCCATGAGTTGGAATTCTTGCCAATGTCTTGACACATTCTCCACACACTTCTTACTTCCTTCCCAATTAATTGGGTGCCTTCCTTTTTGACCCGAACACTACACCATGAATATAATTTTGTGGTGTTCATTAGTGTTAGCAAAAAGGTTGCAGTCCAAGTTTTATTTAAAAGTAGGGAGATTTTAGTACCTGTGTGGCTCATAACCTTTCCATATCCGTACCTTGCCATATCCAACCAGGTCCTGGTCTCATACATGACTAGCTTACTGGCATTCATTCCTACAACAAGTTATTATATTTTAAATCTTTGGTTGTTACCCCACAACCAAATTAACATGACATTCTATTATGCCAATGTGTGCATTCAGTAGCTAAAAAGCTTTGAATTAATACATGCCTCTAGCCTTTACCACATCTAGTGGTATGCATTCAATAATATAATCCTATGATTTTATAAAATAACTCTGGCTGAGGAAATTCTTACCTAAATTTCCTTTCAACAATTATACAAAGAGAGTAATAAAATATCATACCTGCATGATTGTCATTAATAAATTTTATACTACCTGAAAGTCTGATGGCAATATAATCTTTCATGCTTATTTTATCAAACTTATAACCAGCACTTCATCTCTTTGTTACTTCCATCCTTATGCAACATCACCAACAACACTTGAAAACATGCAAGCATTCTTTCCTATGGCTAACTGAACAATTCATAACATACTTGATGCCACCAAATTGCAACAACTTCTTTCCCATGTGCAAATTTTCCTTGTTGAACCCATAAGTCTTTAATTCTTCTCGGATTCCTGAATCTTCTTGTGCTCTCATTGCAGTCACTGTACATGGCTATTTATTCCCTTAGCACTTTTGACACAGTGCCCCTACCTCAGTGGGGTCTGCTGACCTCCCAATCAAAGGATATTTCAATATTCTGAGTCAAATTGACTCTTCGGTCTCGTGATATAACCCAAAACAATTATACACAGACCCCCTTTTCTCCTTTAGGCACAGGTCCTGACAGACCCACGGGCTTATTCCTACCCTCTTATAAAACTCAAAGTTTAATATGCTAGACCCTTTTTCATTAGCCCCTTCCTTCATAAAACCCTAGGCTATGACCTCATGGAAAACTATGATTGCAGGCGTGGACAAGAGTGGTTTTAGGCCAACCCGCTTTTCTCCCCGCAATTCAACTACAGCTGCCATGCATCAGTTTGTTAAAACCTTGGTATAAATTGTGGCATGCTCTCAGATTTTTAACATCCGAAACAGTTTTGGCCCCACAATCCAACTCCTTCATCTATCTCCAATCCCTTGGCGATGATCCACGATCAACGACTGCTATCTATCCTCCCTTTTCTACCTTCTTTCCTCCTTCCACACGTGATCCCAAATCTACATGATCTATCGATGCGTAACTCCCCTCCAAATCAATGGCTACTATTGATTCTAGCTCTCCGACCCTCCAGAGTTTCAACTCTCAACTATCTGGTTTTCCCCATATGACAATCTTCCAAAGTGGAATATCTAATGACACATGTCCTAAAAAATCAAACAGTTCTAATGAACACCAACTCTCCAACCTTCGGGAGTTCTCATGTCTCCACACACACAAATCTCCGAAGTGAATTTCCCCAAAGTGACAGATCTTCTACCACACGTCCTCTCCAAATCCATGGCCCTAATTCTCTTCGGTACTTTGGCTCTTTTCGACCAAGACCAGATCAATGGTCCTTCGACCTCCTCCTCAATAAATGATTGAGATCTCCTTTGGGACTTTGACGCTTTCATCCTCTTCTTTCCTCTGGAGTGCTATGTACTCGGAGTTCCAGATCTGGCACCGCACTTCCCCTTTTAGATCAATGGTTGTCCAACAGAGTGATTCTTCGTCCTCCACGTGTCTCCTCACAGATCAACGATCCCCATTCCTTCCTTCGGATCAATGGACAAGATTTACTTTAGCTTTTTCTCCTCCTTCTTGTCCACAAACTTCTGAAGTTGTGGATCTTATGCCACCTATCCTCCTTGACGAAGGATGGTCCCAAATCACTTTGATACTTCAGGACTTTAACAAGTCCACTTCTCATATGCACCAAAGGGTTAAGTCTCATGCACTTACCTCCAAATCCAATGGTTTCTAGTCCTTCACGCTCAGACCTAACGGATGGGATCTGTTCCTGATGCAGGAGCATCCACGAGAGCATCCGCAGCATCATCACGTCGTCAAGCGAGCCAGCACGCACACTTTTGAAATGCATTGGAGATTGGTGCGTCGTCGTTTGGATGAGAGCATTCATGGTGAAGCGCACTTGTATTGTAATAGTAGATAGGAAGGCATTTATTTATTTTTAATGCTGGTAGATAGAATTCGCTATAGATTAGACAGTTTAGCTTTAGAGAGGGAAAACGGAATAATAGACACCCTCCATGTATATTCAAGAGATCATTCTCATTCATTCATACAGGAGCAAGAGAGGAAGAAGCTTGTGCAGAAACCCTCCATGTACAGTCAATTGAATTTATAGGAAGACACTGATTCAATTACCATGGATGTGTTGGATACCTTTGTGTTGTTGATGTTATGCTTCTGTTTACTTGCTTCCTTTTATGCGTATTTGTTATATGCTGCATATGTGATTGCATATCAGTTCAGAAACCTGAGAGAATGAGTTTCGATTGTTTCTCTGCTTAGGCTGTGAGATTCCTGCATCGAGTGCAGTGAAGAACCTCCGCATAGAGTGCGTCGAGGCGGCCAAGTCGTTGAGCTCTTGTCTCTCTTTTCCCCAGAGTTGGGTTGAGTGTTCGAGCCGTGCAGGTGAGTGCAGGTCGAATTCGAGTTCATAGTGGTGAGTCTGAGAGGAGGAATGGGACGAGGTTGTCTCAAGCGTGAACACCCAGAACCCAGAAAGCTTCAATACTTGAGGAGTGGTTGAAGACTGAGCACAGGGAGTGTGTTCGAAGAACCCTTAGAGGGGATACCCTTTCCGTCCACCGAAGAATTTGATTCAGCAGAGGCCGCACAGGAGAGAGGTGGTGAAGCAGAGAACTCTTCATAGAGGAAGAGAATCGGCGACTGGAGCTGATCGAGGAGAGTCTCGAGCCATAGAGCACCGTTGGTTTCGGTAGGGAGCTGCGAGGGTCTTAAACCGCAGGTGCCCCGGAGCCCATTTCCATCACGCATCGGCGAATCGGGGTTGATGAGTGCAATAATCCATGCACGTCGGACTCGCGAAGTGCGATCCCCCGATTTGATCGGGACCGTCAATTCCTGGAGGGACAGGTGGCACGAATCTGGAGTGTCGGCGATTCGGCATTCGGGGATTTCAGCAGCAAAGGACTCAGAGTCGTGGGTTCCGCGATCCGTGAAGTCCCGAAGGTGACGGAATAGAGTGGGACCCCGGAGACACAGGGGAGTCCAGGTGGCATGCTCTCATGACCTCGGAGTTTTGGCACTCGGGAAATAACTAGGACGAGGTTCGCGCCCCGAGTGGAAATTTCTCGGGGTTGACCTTTGACCATCGGGATTTCGGAGTTCCCTTCCCCGGGGACAGCATCGTGGGTTTCGCGATCTCGCGAGGTCCGATCTCCCAAGATAACGTGTGGGAAAGATCACCGAGTAAACTGTGGGTAGAACTCCAGAGAGGAGTGGAAGAGCTGAGTCTCTTCGGGCCGAGTGGGAGAGAAGGTCCTGGTAGAGCGACCGCCTGCTGAGAGGCTATGTAGAGCCGCCAGTTCCTCTCCTTTGCACTTCCTTGGTTCTGTTGGATGCTGAACTAACAATCCAGGATCCTCCCCACAACTGATCTAATGGTTGGTGTTGCTCCTCCTCTTGAGATTTTGACTTCTTCTGCCTTGGAAGAGTTTTTCAATGTTAAAAGGCTTCGGCTTTTGACTTTTCTTCTGTGAGTCCGCCTCCTGGATATTTTCTTCGCTCTTGTAAGAGTTATCTCTTCTAAGATTTAGGATTTAGAATGAGTATGTCTCCCACGCACTCCTTGCATTATCTCTTCTGATATTTTTGATTTAATCGGTCTCCTAAGGGTCTCGGCCCTTCAGTCTCCTAAGAAAACTTCATGCACTCCTAATAACTTTCTGCTCAAGGAACACCTTGTTGAGCATTTTCTATAGAGTGTTCAATAGCTCTGTGAGTATATTCCTCTAATACTCTTCTCCCTGAACTCGAAAAATATTTCTCTCTAAGCACACTTGCACTCACTTAATGCAGTCCTGGCAGAGACCTACAGAGTTCTCAGTGACTCTATCTCTCTCTGAACTCAACAAAGAGTTCTTCCTATGCACTCCTTGCACTTTTGTCGATGAAGGTTCAATGATATCTCTCCTGAGATTATCTGAGGTTAACTTACCTCTGTCAATGCACTCCTTGCGGACAACATGCACTACTTGCACCCGAAAACTCAAAGAAGAGAAACAATTGAAACTTATTCAAGACTTCACCAGTTTACGCATTCAAACCAATTTGATTTAAGAAAAACGTTCATATTTCATTTTCTTTCCGAGATCTTCTCTACTCTGTAATCATTTTCGGGCACTAGCCCCTTTCTCTCAGTCCCCAACCCATGTGACCATGGGTCGTGACCAAGGCTAGATCAATAAGCGCTTACTCAGGCCTTCAGCCTTCGGCTTCGGAATATTTCCAAGCACCACACAACAATCTCTCAGAGTTCAAATTACCGAACTTGCGAAGTAGTGCAGATCAACCGTCCACATCTACTCATCATTTGACGGCTGACCCTCACTATGAAACTTCAGGCATCTAAGTTCTAGAACTTTGAAGCTTCGCTACTTCGGAGGATTTCACATCCGTGCATCCCAAACCATTAATCCTTGAACATTCCCAATCACCTTTGGTGATGTCATTAGATCAGATCGTTGAGCACTCTTCCAATTGCGGGGGGCATGCAACAACAGTTTGGAGTAATCCACCTTTCATCCTGCAATTATTCTGATGCTGACACATAACCTCTCGGTGAAACCACGGTTTGGATTGGGGGACCACCTTGGATAATTAGCTTCCATGCAAATTGAGTCCCCACAATTCCTCTTGGCCG
The DNA here is from genome assembly GCA_009831015.1 of Picea engelmannii. Classification (NCBI taxonomy): domain Eukaryota; kingdom Viridiplantae; phylum Streptophyta; class Pinopsida; order Pinales; family Pinaceae; genus Picea; species Picea engelmannii. The sequence goes on from WSFP011564643.1 coordinate 5,297, forward strand.
TTGATTTGGATGTATCGTGATCAACGCTAGTGTGGGTCCTCCAACCTTTAACTTCATTAGGTGACTTCGAGGTCCCACTAACCATGCTCATATGGAATTCCATGTGGTAGAATAATAACAGCTGACTCGTGGCCCAATCAGATGGGTGACACATGTCACGTTCCAAAATCTATTTCAATCTTCCACGGGTTCAGAATCCACTTATATGTGGCACACAACCCATGTGTCCACGTCAATCTAAGTGACGTCATCATGAGTCACTAATTCGGCTCTTCTGGAGATTTTGTCCTTCACTACTGCATTTTACCTCTTAACATTGGCTTGATCAAATGGTCGAGCTCTCCTCTCCAGATCTACGGTGTAGATCCACTTCGGGGCTTCGAAGCTTTGGGCTTCAGGCTTTCTCTTATTTTGCATCAACTTCACCGAAGTCACAAAGTCTGAAGGGATTCTGAGTTAACCCTTCTACACCTTCTCTAGTTCTGATGGTCATAAAGGATTTCACTTCCTTCCGAACAGATCCTATGGCACAGAACAAACTTTTTTACTCTACGGACCTATACAACTTTTGTTGTGGTTTTATGACACCACTACTCCTCCTAAGCTTCATAACACAACCAAGGTAACTTCTTGGCAATTAGGAAGGTTCTAAGGTTTGAAATTGGTCCTCCAGACATAAATTCCTCTTGAAACCTTGGGTCCAATGACCACTTACCCAGCCCATCCAGGCTCAGCATTGAAACCTTCGCTCTGAACCCGAATTTTGTCTACTTCGACAACAATTCTTTCCGAAATTTTTTCTTCAACTTCCACTAACATGGCCCATCCAGGATCAGTGTTGTAACCATGCTCTGATACCAATTTGTAACATCCCCTCACCTACGAATCCACCAGGTAATGCTGCCAAAACAACCTTAACATAGCTAAGATACCAAACTATAGCAGCCCCGACCCTCCACAAAGACCAGGTAATTCTACCACTGCGACATATACACTTATATATATAACATGCATTTTAATTGAATTAAAACACATAACACAGAGTTATTGTCACCATTTAGATTCAATCAATATTAGCAGTAAATCCACATGCAACGAAACACATGATAACATTCAAGCATCACAAACATGCATAACATGTAAATTAAGCACATAAATGACACTTATATTTTCAACTGGAATAACACCACCAACTGTGCGCATACCTTACACAAACCTATCAACCTTAGACTGCATTGCTCATCACTCTCAGCAGTAGGTCACCCATGAGCTGGGAATAACTTCCACCCGGAAAGGGAATCCTAGGCTAGGCAAGGTCAAAAGGAAGACACATAGTTTATGAGGAAGGATTCCCTCCCAAGAGACAGTTATGTCCACTTCTCATAGACTCTCATTCCCCACATGCATGTCCCACCCTAGGAGTATACACCTTCATTGTCACACAGTCCATCAAGTGCTTCACCTCCCTTGCCTTGGGCTTTAGCAACAGGACGGACCGGAATTTGTAGAGCTCTGTAGCAGCTATGGGACCCCTTCTAGGAGAAATCACTTCCACAACACACTCTCTCACCTGGAGAGAGTTTCTCACAGGCTTGGAAACCTACCCCTTCAACCACAACTACCTCAGTGAAGTAGATATTGATTGCATATTGAGGGACTAACGGTGTTAAGTGATCTATTAAGTATCATAATCACATATATGTGTCCCAACTAAGGTTGCAAACACTTGAGGCTCATAACCACCCCTACCTCTACCTCAGTTGATAATTCATCTACTTCTTAGGTGTTTCCAAAAGGGTCAGTAGTTAGAGTTTTGTTGGTGCATTGTTGTAGTGTTGAACCATGGGTCTGACCTTGTGCCAACAAATGGTTCCGTTGCTGGGACCTGAAACTGTGATTGTTGGAAACTGAGAAAGAATAATCTTTGTGCATAGATCTATCACTCTAGTGCATAGTATTATACTTGATTTATAAATCTATGTGCTAAGATAAAGAATCCTGATCTGAAGAAAAGAGGTCAGGTCTGAAGGAAAGAAACAAGATCTGAAAGATTTACGCTCTGTAGAAGTAAGCTAAGTGGAAATTTTTGTTTCTAGAGTATGGATCTAGGTATGTTTAAAAGGGTCTGTCCTAGTTTGAAAACTAGGGTATTGATAGATGAAATAAGATTTGATATTAGTAGATCTGATAAGAATAGTGAAAGACATGTTATACCTATGCATAGAAAGAATGTTTGGACTAACCAGTGGATGCAGGATCCTAGAAAGAATTTTTTGCAAGTTACCCCTATGATCCTAGCGCACAGTACAAGAGGAGTTGGGGACCATTTAAACGAAAGAGAAGATTAACCCTCTGTTACATTTGCAGAAAATCGGGACATCTTGCTAAGGAGTTCCTTGGAAAAAGACCTAGCTATCTTTGTTGTAAGGCTATGGACCATGAGGTGTTGGATTTCCCTAGAATGATTGCTAAAGTTGAAAGAATGAATCTGAACCAAGAAAACCCTAAGGCAGATCCAGAAACGAAGACTATGGTAGAATCCTAGAAAGAATCCGAGCAAGTATTTCTACAAATGAAGGAAACCTTGGATGGCCCCCGACATGTCAGATTATCGGAGTTATTCAAAGAAAAATAATACCTCGAAGCAAGAATAGGAGACTTCGACATTGATTATGTTCTAGATGGAGAAACATAGGTGAATTTCATAACAGAAAGAACTTGGGAACTTTTAGGGAAGCCTGCTATGACTCCATCCCTGGGAGGAATAGGGTTATAAACCTATGTGGAAGGATCGCTCAGATACCTATGACTGCCAATGGAACTTCCACAGAAGAAGATTTTGAGATTATTAAATTGATTGAGGATAGCACACCATTTACCATGTTAATAGGAAAACCTTGGATTGATAGAGATCGAGTCAGACGAAAGGAAGAAATAGAAGTATTACAGTAGAAGAAGCAAGAGTTAAAATATTTCATGACCAAAAGGATCGCACACTTGATTGAAGAACAGGAGAACAAATCAAAGTTATTTAACACTAGATACCCAGATGTCGAAGATGTAAGAACATTAGAAGACACACAGGAGACTTAAGTACCTATCCCAGATAAAGAAGAGGTATTACCCTTGAGTCCTAGGAAAGAATCTCAACAACACGCAGTGACTATGTCAAACGAAGATAAGAATCAAAATGGAAAAATACATACTGAAATGAAGCTCACTGGAAAGAAGGCTAGAAAGATAAGTAAGAAGAGGTTCAAGATTGAAAAATTACAGAAAGTTCCAGAGGGAACTTCACAGGAGGGAAATTTGAAAAATTTGAGCTTCGTCAGGATATCAGAACAGTGACACATGGCACTTCGCCATGGCGAATCAATATAGTCGTTGGGGACATTATAACCATTCAATCGATGCTTTGAAAGGGAAGAAAGAAAATTATGGTTCGCCATCATACCGTTGGACTGCGCCATAATAGATAGAACAGGGTTAATGGAGGCTTCATACCCGCTGCAAGCGAACCGTTGTTGAGTTACCTATTTATCCCATCGTGCCATGCACCAAGAACACTTTTTTGAATTGGGAATTTGACCCCACAGACTAAGCTGAGTTTATACAGTGATCGTCATGATTTTTCTCTCTATCTCACTATTGTGTCTAAGTTATTCTCCGAACCCGCGATTGTTAACCCCGAGTGTGTATGTTGGATGAATTGAGCGTCGTAGAGAAAGTTGTTGAAGAAGTTTTGATCGACTTGATGACTGATAAATTCATGTTGATGTCTGTTGGTATCCAGAATTCATCCACGAGAACAATTCAAGCATCACCATCGACTGCTCGTGGAGCAGGACCATCTCGACCATCCGATTAGAAGCGAACTAAGCATAGCGATGACTTAGCGAATGTTAAACTGATCTCAACTATCTTACCTAGATATATACCACCTATGAGTGGCGCAATAAATCGAGACAGTGTGCCCAGAGACTTTGAGTACGCCTTAGTCACTACATACCTCCCTAAGGGGATACGCGCAGTTCGCGCAGACCAAGATTAGATTACAGCGTTTAAGTTTAGCGACTTCAACCTCGGCGACTGGAAAGCTTACAACATGCTCACCCCACATAATTACCTGACCAGAACAAACGAAAAGAATTCAAAGATAGTCCCTCAATCATGGACCCATAACCTCGTGCATTCCACCCTGATGAATGGTATGAATATTTCGCACTTCGAACGACACTAGGAGGTGAATGCCTGTGTCAAATTGTTGTTGTCTTGTTACTATGGTGGATACTTTTGATTAAACCACCATGTAATAGTGGATCCGACGTTGTTCAATTGGATCACAGGGATAAGTATGCAAGGCCCTGACCCAAATAATTTTTATCCTAGAAAAACCATGGATCATGCTCTAGCTCAAAGGATCAAGGACACCTACGAAAATGTCGAGAAGGGCATGTGAGGCTACAAGGTATCTTCTATCCATATCGGTGCAGTGCGCCATGCCTATCAATTGATCGCAAAAATGTTAGTACCAAAGAAATGACCCACCCAAGTCATCGGTTTTGTAGTCGACCTCACAGGGAAGTGCGCAAAGGGCCTACAAATTAATTGGGCACAGTACCTGGTGAACCAATTAGAACTTGACTACAGAGAAACCCAGGATCAAGGGTATGAATTCCATTTCATCTGGCTATTGATCCTGATCGCTTTCATTGCCTGGGAGATTTCGAAAGGTGCGACCTTCCCAGACATGAGCCCTTTGAACCCTTGGCTGCGAAGTTCAGTACATTGTGGTATTCCAATGACATGAATAATCAATGGCAGTCAAGTGTCGTGTTCCACACATACTACAACTAGTTGAAGGTATCCATACATTTTGCACCTCACATAACTCTGAATACTTTACACAGATTCCGACCTTTGATGAAGTTCAGTGCTAATAGGCATTTCATTTATATCATAGCGCGCACTGATGAACATAAGCAACAGTTGCAGTCCTACTACAAGCTAACAAAGGAGGACTTGAAGGAGATCACCAAGGACTAGTCAGTAGACCTCCTCATTCTAGCAGACCCTATGGATATATCTGATATAGACAGTCCAGAAACTGCACATGATACACTTGGACCCAGCAAGATAAAGAATACTGAAGAGGTTCGGGGTTTAGATAGTGCATCCATGAAGAATGCTTCCATCTCACCAAAGCAAGGAGGTGATGGTGGAGAGATAGATGGCGCAAAAGTTGAACAAAAGGAAGGTTTCCCCTTCGAAACCTTCTTCCAGAAAGAAATCAAAAGCCTCCATGACCAAGATGCAGACTATCCTCACCCCAGATGACTTTGATTTCATCGTAGCAGCCCTGAATGATGCTTTGCTGGAAAAATCATAAAAACAAGATGCTAAGCAGGAGGAGATGTACAATCGAATCGAGGTCAATATCCAAGGGGTGAAACATGCATTATGTTCTAGCTACACAATTCCACTGCGCCTTTTCCATTAGGAACACCAGAACTAGGAGATGAACCAGCTCAACTCCATTGCCTAGCTGATACAATCGAAGCTAGTCTTCGACGAGCGCAAGAGGAAACAATGCAAACCACCCAGGATTTGACACAAGTATAGGGAGTACTTGTCGAA
>ML910036.1:0-10932 GCA_009831015.1 Picea engelmannii
TTTTACTGGATTAAAATGTAATATGAGTCTTTTCTCTTTTTCCTTATTTGTTGTATATGTCTAGTGGAGAAATAATGGTGGAAATGCATCAAATTTATGGAAATTTGTGGTTTGAGTGCTTAAACAAACTTGTAGCACTTGGGATTGTGAGCGTAGTTGGAGTGTATTTGAAAAAATACACACAAAAAGGGGAAATATGTTAGCAATTACAATTTTTGTAATATATGACCCTCTAACTTTTGTTATGACCCTTAAGAGTCAAGACTCATTAGATTTATTATTACCCTCTTACATGGTAGAGTATTAATGACTCGTTGATTTGGTTTATGTCCACTACAATATCTCACTGTGGGTGACGTAGTGTGAGCACGCCCTTGACGTGGATGCCATTTCCTTGGAAAACATTGACTCCTTGATTGAGTGGAAGATGGAGTCTAAGAATCATGTTATGGATTAGGCACCTTTGGGGTTAGAGATAGAAGAGAACTTTGAGAACGAGCATAGAGCATGAGATGATCTAGATGGCCCACCCTTATTGGAAGGGGGCAGGGGGGGGAATTGATCTAGTAAGAGGGCATTGGGACAGAGGACATAAATTCATCACCAACCTATATACAAATTCGTACTTGGGCACCTACTGTGGATGTCACACTAATGTCATAGGGTCTTTTAGTTCTTGTGGTAGATCAACCCTTACCTTTTCCCATAAAAGGCGATGAAAGAATGAATAGCTAGCTGCTAGATTGATATGTGTATATCATTGATCATCATGAGATACATTTATATATTTTTTATGCCATTTTGTATTGGTTAATCAGTTTTGTGTCCTTTACTGGATAACTATCAGGATTTGATATTGACTAAATTGATGTATTATTTGACATCCTATACATCTTATATATTAGTGTGTTTGTCATATTTATGTGGCAATATGATTATTTGATGTTGTTGATGGCTCATATTTTAAAAAAAATTGAAAAAACTTTTTTTTTGTATTATTTAATGCTTGCCAATTTTCCTTGATTATTTCCCAATTATCCCTTATTTAATCTTTTTGGAACCCTTGTTGATTACTCTTTGATTATGATTATTTCCATTATTCTTTTAACCACTAATAATCACTTATACCATGTTCAAATGTGCATAGTAACATAAACTATATCAATCCAAGTGGCAGTCCTATTTTAGACAACCATAAGGCACTATTCAACAAAATTGCAAAACAAAAGCTATTTTGGGTTAGAGGTCCATGTTATATAAAATCATGAAGGATGGAAGACACAACACATTGAATAGAAATAATAAAATTATTAATATATGAGATATTTTACCATAATGTAATTGTAATATATAACCATTGCATAACTTGTGGAAATGTTTACAAAAAAGAGAATAGAGACGATTTCCACACATCACTATTGAAATTGTGTGATTGATATATTAAAAAATGTAATAGTACACATATCGATACATGAAGGTTTGTGTCAAGATAGAAACTACCTTATCACGCTAATGACTATTTGAGAGAATATCTCAACCACACATTAACTTAGGAACTAAACTAGTTGGACAAAATATTTCACATCCAACTATATCTAACAACCTCCTAAAACTTAGAAGAATATTAATCACATAGAGAAGAACTATACATACTATGACCAATGCAATAAAAAACCACAACCTTTTCATATGATCACACATTATTCTATAAGACAAGTAGGAGTTAATAATTATAACACCCACTCTTAACAAATACTTATTTTAATCTCTATCAAGACAAACTTTCATCATCATCATTCACTAGTGGGTTGCGTCAAATGCTCCACCATGAATCGAAGACACTACTAATCAACACAATCTATATATGGTCCAACCTAGCACTTGCATCTCATACCTTGATAATGCAAACATCATCAAACTTCCAACGTCCATATAAAAGTAAAATAACCCACCAAAATACATGGGTACCTAGCCATTGCAACTGTAAGTCTAGTAAAATTTCCCTCGTGTACATGGTTCATTCAACTTCATCCCCCTAAATGTACAAAAAAATTCAAGGTTCTAGGCCTACCATACCTCCTAGAGTCTACAACCAACACGGTCCACTCACAAAGAATTCAATCGACACACAACCCACTCCAAATGTTAAGAACTCCATAATAGATTTTTTCCACTACACTGAACAAGTTACACAAATTATCAAGGATGCATGGAAAAGGGGTATGCATGCATACCTAGGGATTACATTGATATGTCTTTTACATGTTACTTACATAAATATAAGTACATATTATTTATATACTCCATCTCATGGAAGGACCATGCACAAGATTTTATAATATCACCTAGGTGCCATTACGAGACTCCCAAGTATAGACTCTAGGCGACATACAAGCTCAACAATTTCAAGGACCAATACATATGATCTACACATACCATCCTAGACTTACTACAAACAAAAAAAAAAACTTTACCTTGTTTCTCATCATCAGACAATCTATGACACTACCATCAGAACTATCCTCGTCATTGTTTTCAACCAAACTCCAAAAATATCTATTGCATCTAGAACAACATCATTGTGCACTTGTTTCAATCTCATCATTCCAACTGACAATTATTTTCCATCAACACTTGGCTTCCCTAGAGAGAACAATGCAACTTCAATGTATCTTTCTCTAGCATGATAACCAACCAATGGTTATACACCCAAGAAACTCACTTCCATCTCTCAACCAAAGTGTCCATGCTCCTTCCTTAAGGTTCACTTATAGAATTGTCATCTTGAACAACATACCTACTAGGAACCACTTGTGCCTTTGGGTTGAACATTAGTTGTACCACATACACTGATTGGGAACATGTTGTACTCTAGGGCTTAACATCAACCTCGTAGTGAATAACAACCTCTCAAAAAGGAACAATCAAGGGAGACAAAACATGTAGTTGTATTTTTCTTTCAATGACAAAACATGATATCAAGAAGACTTGGGAATGATTTACATTAACAAGTGTTTCCATGCAGGGTTACAAATATCAATAAGAGATAATGATACACATAACCAAATTCTTCTACCTACATGTGTTTCCAATAGTCATGCACATACTTGTTGTCTTTGTTGGCATCTTCGGTATCTTGGTTCAATCTTTGTCTTGGATGTCCATACTCCCCCTATCATTTGTTAGGTTTGTGAATTCTAACAAAACAACTACATTCACATATTGATTTAGCTAAGCTCAATATGCTTGTTAATTTATGACTTCAAGACATTTTTTATAACCGTTATTTTTACATCGTTCAATAGATCTAACAACCTAACCATGTTCTAAATGACGACAATGCCAACAATACCCATACTCCAAGATTTGTTTTGCACAATAAAATGTCTCCTAGTCACCCTTTTCACAATTTTAACATCTCTAGTTCTCAACATATCACATGCCACCACTTTGAGTATTACATGGCCCATTCACATCGTTTTCAAGAAAAACTTTCTCCAATTTCATTAAATAGGAACTTATTTTTAACCGAAATTGGATTTTTAATATGTTTAAGTCACATTGACATGAGGTTTGGTATTATAAAAAAATACCCATTTGAGCTAACTTTTATCTTATAATACCAAACCTTATGGAAATGTGTATTAATCTTATTAAAAATCCAATTTAGACTAGAAATAAGTCCAAATTTAATGAAATTGGATGCAATTTTGACCATAGCCATATGTATCCTCAAGTGACAAGGAAACTTAGATTCCCATCAACCATAAAAATGCACAACATACCTCTTTCCAAACATTGTGCATGCATTTCATATACCATAACTTACATTGCTCCCATCACTAACATGATATTCCAGGTTCCAAAGCTACCCGATTACCATGAACTAGATGTTTTACTTCACTACCATCCTCCTCAATTATTCCAACTCATTTATGACCAATCACCTCCTTTTCACTACTTTTCCCATGGTCATCTTCCATGAGGGGTCTACCCTAAGCAATTTCACTTTGTGGTGCCTCTCCTTTGTTTAGGACTCACACCCCAGACTGGATTTTCCCTTTATGCAATGGGAAATGGAGGGGAAATTTGAGCAACACAATCACTCATGAAGCACAATGAAATCAATTTGAGTAAACAAGCTTACAATCTTTGGTTCAAAATTTGTATCATAGCCAATCCCATTGAACATGTTTGATTTCATGGAGGAATCCTTCATTAATAAGATTTCCTACATGAGGAAATGGAGAATTTAGCCAAATATTATCCTAGGTCACTTGGAATGACTCAAGGAATCTTCCATGATTATTATAGTCGGGATAAACTAGGAATTCCATGACTAAAACTCTGCATGGCACAATTGTGGCAATTAATGGGCAGTGAAATATGATGCGTTGTTGGGAAAAAAAGAATTGTGTTGGTATCAAAGTATTATTTTCATATTTCACGTGGCACCTAAATTGAGTACCCATGTAGCTCTCTTTTTGGATAAATTTTTGGTTTGAGTTCAATATTCCATGGATAACTAGGTCTTTCTCTATAGTATTGTGCTTCATTCTGGTGTTTAAAGTTGGTATAAAATGTATTCGATTAAATCGCTTTAGTTGCTTAATAAAATGAAATTGATGTGATAATAAGTGACCCCTAATGTGTGATCTTAAGAGAAGATCATATAGCCAAAATACATCACATTTTTGTGTGCTAGTGCTAAGAAAGAAAGAGTCTTATTGAGGGGAACCCCTTCTAGAGAGAGAGAGAGAGAGAGAGAGAGCATGCTACTTGCAAGACACAAAATGGTGAGGTGAAATGAGAAATATTCAAGTCAAGTATACTATAGGACCATAATGCTATAAGATGGTACTAATAAATACAAGGAAAGATACATCTAAAAATGAATGTTTCTTTTGTCACTAACCTACTAGTAACAACCAACATGGTATGAATGAATGTGTTAAATTTGAACACTAGAAGGAACCACACAATGAGGGATCAAATTATGGACATCCATTGTTGCATACAAGGTAACCCATGTTGGTTGTGTGTTGTATTCTTTGTAGGTAGATAGTGCATTAAGGCACTAAAAGGGTGGGGGGAGTTAGGTATTGTAATTTTCAGTCTATTTTTGGTGATTTTCAGCCCGTGGTTTTTTACTATTGCAATCTAATGTTTCTTGGTGGATAAGTGTTTAGTGATGCCATGTGATACCTAAATATCATATTGTGGACTATTTTATAATATAATGAAAAAGATATGAGACTCTGATCTTGTTGGTTTCCCTAGTTAATGGTTTCTAGTGTAAATGTCTTATTAATGTGTATGTGTGTCATTGTTTAATTTGATGAGAGTAAGGTTATATGAGAGTGTTATTGGAAATTTTAGGAACACTAAGAGATGGTCGGAAAAAAATAATCATAATATATGAGTCAAGAAAGGTTTTCCCCTATCCTGTACCCTCTTCAACATATACATTGATAAGTTAGAATATTGTCTAGAAGATGTTGGTTGTGTTGGCCCAACTCTCACTATTATAATCACCATCCTTCTTCTTTATGCTGATAATGTTGTTCTTATGGAGAGGAATCCTTACGACCTTAGTAATAAACTAAGAACCCTCAAGGAATTCTTTGTAGAATGGGTAAACAAAGGTTATGATAATCAAATCCAAAAATATCACCTACGATACTTTCTTAGATGAAAAAAATAACTTGGAGGAATTACCTTTGTAAAAATATATTGGAATGGATACTCATCACAATTTCAACTAAAACTATAACATTGAGAAAAGGATAAATGGAGGGTGGAAAACTTATTATGGGCTTGAAAACATGTGTAAATTAGCGGGCCTTTGGTTGTGGGATAAGAAAAAAATCCTCTTTGATACTCTTGTCACTCCTATTATCTTATATGGATGTGAAGTTTGGGGATCCAGTATATCTAGAGGTTCTTGGAGAAAGATAGAACATATCCAAAAGAATTTTATAACTTATCATCTCAAAATTAAAGGCAATACACCCTATGCTATCCTCCTCATAGAAGAAAGCCTTTCCCCCATTGAGAGCACTACCATGATTAGGTACTTAATGTACAAGAACAATATAAACAACATGGATGACAAGAGGCTCCCCAAAATTGCTTCAAACTCTAGTGAAAACCACCAGTGGATTAAGTGGGGATGGAATAAAGATGTCAAGTCTTGGATAAATAATTGGGGAATACATGAAGATGTCATTCTGCATAATAACAATAATATAAGTATTATTACATCTAAATTTAAGGAGAATATGTGGTGTGATAAAGAAATAGAGGATAAAAGGAAATTAATATACGAAAAGGAGGTGGTCAACGCTAATATAGAAGATCAAAAGTATCTCTAAGTTTTGACTAGTGCAAAGAAGAAAATCAATGTTCCTAAGATACGAACAAACTCCCATTAGATACATAGCAAAATTGGGTGTTGGAAAATTCCCAAAACATCGTGGGACATGATAATATGTCATCTTTGTGAGACTAAGAAGGTTGAATATGGAAAGCACTTTCTCCTATAGTGCCTTACATATACTCAAATTAGATCACAATTTCAAAATATATATCACAATACCGACCTTTCTAAGATCCTAAGTCATAAAAACTATGGAGATCTTGGAATGCTTATCCTAATGCTTTTCTAGCACATAAATAAAATTCTAAAGAAATATAAGTAATGCCTTACCTTTCTTAAGGTCTGACAGACCAATTCTAGTCTCAATGGATGTTAATCATCATCATCACATCATGTTTTCTTAAAAATATGTTAGCATTGATTCTCTTACATAGGTTTGTCAGTGACTATTTTTTACAAAATGATAATGATGAAAATGGTAAATAAGGTAGAAGGCATCCAAATAAAACACGTAGACAAAAGGTGTTGTGATCGATAGGGGCAGATCCACTAGAGAAACATAAATGGTGACTCCCCGTAAACCAATGTAAGGTATGACAAACATTGATAGATGTAAATATTTTGACTTGACATAATACAACGAGGGTATGAGACTCAAGACCTAAATTGAATGGATAATAAATTATAGTTGACCTTGGTAGTGACCATTAGCTCTAAAAAAGATAACTCGACCAGATATCAATGTGGAGACTATGAGGAGAGTAATGTTGAGGGCATGCTAGAAAGTCGAGAAATAAATCCATATTGAGGGTATGAGTGTGACTTAATGTTCAAGGATCAAACTCAAAGGAAAGGGATAAGTGATATTGAAGGGCCATCATGTAAAGTCTACAATATGGTGAGAGAAAGGCTCAAGACCCAACGAGACTTGCAAATGGACATGACAAGTTGGCATAGTACTACTTATCTAAATAAAGGTGATACTAACAACTAACTAAACTATTGAAGTGGTGTAGTATGATACAACAGATGGTGATAATATGAATAATTTAATTTCCTTCCCCTTTTTGGTTTTTGAAGTTTTTTTTAAATGTTTTTAGAACACTACTACATTTGGGTGCAAATTCCAACATTTTTCTCGACAATGATAGTGGAAATGGTTTGTGTTGTCAGAATTTTTTGAAATTATTGAAAAATATACAATTTATTTTACTTATTTCCCCTAACGCACATTCAAATTACAATAATAATAAGGTATTTCCGCTAAGATGTCAGAATTTTGATGATAAATACCCAGAAAATTATTTGAACATTACAATCCTTTGACATGGTCAATAAAAATTATAGTTGTTACAGTTAACATAGTCAAATTTCGTTGGAATTCCAACGTATATATAAATTATATTTAAGCCTAAATATATAAGGTGACAATTTTATGATATTCTCTATGTATATAATAGATGTTTTCATGGTTTCAACAATTGTAATGAAAGTTTTTCTATCTACTTTCAACATTGATTTTTCCCCGATAGATTAAGTTTGTATTCTCTACATATTCAAAATTATCTCCAGTTAAAAAATTTGAAAACATAATATGAATTCTTTGAATATATATTTATATTGTGCTACTATAGTGATTTAGCCAATGCCATTGTAAATATAGTTAACAATGTCAATTATATCAAAAGATAAAGGTTTGAGGATTGTTGCTAAGTTAAGGGAGAAAATTGGAGACGATAAATGTCAGAGCCCTTGCAAAAAGTGGAAGGGATTGAAAACAAGAATAATTTTAAAGTACTTAGCTAAAACAAATTGTTGGGATTATGGGCACTTTGAAGGGGGGCATGGATTTCTTCCATTGGCAAGTTATTCATTACATGATTAATTTTTATTATCGTCTAAAATATTTTTATTGTTTCAATATTTGATATATATACTAAAAATATTTTATTGTTTGTAATTACAAAGACAAAGAGTCCTAGGATTGAATTAGAGGATGAGGATGTGACAAATTGTAGTAGAAATATAGGTGAACAAGTTGATGGAGATCATGGAAATCATGAAGTTAATCCTATATCCAAGGAAAATGATGATACTAATATAATTGAGAATGATGGAATAAATAGATTGATCCATGACACCTTATCTTCAATGGATGATAGATTTGATGGCCATGTTCATAATGTGCCTCTGATTGATAATAAGTGAAAACCTTTATATGAAGGCTTAAGTAAAAATATTTTCTCTACGATTTTATTGTTGGTGAACTTGAAAGTATTGAATGGTTTTCCAAACACCTGTCTCACACAAATCATAAGGTATGCAATATAATTCTTCATACATGAATACCGTTTTTTCTTTATGTTTTTAGTGTTAGTTATATAAAGGATACAATATTGATGAATATTCAATACAATAATTGATTTTTTAACGTTGTATATTGTTAGGTGATATTCTCCTACCATAATCAAATAATTTACTTCACACATACAAATAATTCTCTCTTGCTATGAAATATTTAGGGATGGATTGTGAAGGCATTGGTGCATGTCCCAATGATAATATTATATATTATGAACACCATGAAATAAAATTGGAATGTTGTCAATGTGGAATTAGTATATATCAAAACAATCAAGTAACAAATAACGTGCCCTCCAAGTTCTTCATCATATTCCCATAATTCAATGTTTCCAACTATTGTTCAAGTGAAAAAACATAACAAAATTTATGGATTACCATGCATGGAATATTAGTGAATATGGTGTTATGTGAATTCATCCAGATGGTACCGCATTTAGGGACAATGAGGAAAGATGGATAGTTTTTAAAGAAGAACCTTGTAATGTTAATCTTTCATTGGTAATCAATGGTGTCAATCCATTCATAGAGATAAGGTCCATTTACTGAGTGTGACCTGTTTTTGTTACAAACAATAACCTTGTAGTATATAGAGAATACATTATGAAGTAAATGCATTCTCTTGGAAAAGAGAAGCGTTCCTCGCCAACTAGATAACACACAAAATAAACATTGAAAGAGAGTGATGATTCTTCCTAGTTTTTTTCTTCTCTAGTCAACATTGGAATGTTTCCTTAATTGATTCCACTTTCATGATAAATAGTGATGAACTTTCCCAACATATTCACAATATCTTTAAATATATCTTCATTCCAAAGCTTGAGAGGTAAATAGGGTAGTTTAACCCATAAAATGGCTAGGTAGGTTTTCCTCTAATATAGAGGGTAAAATTCAAGTTTCAAATAGTTTAAAGTGAGGACCAAGTTCTCATAGAAACAAGTTCCTTTACCACTTTCACCCCTATATTCTCTAGATTTCAATAAGAAGGTAATATATCCTCTGGATACAAGGAAGAATCTCAAAGCATAACCCAAATTGTTTTTTGAATTTTAATATATCAATTTCTTAAGGGTCATATCCCTTATTTTCCTAGAAAAAAAGAACCCTATCAAAGTCAATCTTGCATATTGAAGGGTTTTCTCCCATATTGATTTTGAGCACAATATCTATTATCTCCTTCTTGACTTTGAAAACATTTTCCCATTTTCCTACATGATAGTATTGATGTCTTACATTTCAAGTCTTGAGGACTTGTGTATATAGTGAATACTAATTATTGATCATCATTTGTTTCAATACTTTATAATCAATGCACATGTGCAACAAACCATTGATTATAAGGTATAATCATATTGTTACATATTGACAAAGTCAACCTTTTGTCTCCTTTATCCAAGATATTTTGAATTTTACTCATGATTTCACTATTCTCAAGAAAAGAACTACAATAAAGGAAGTTATTAGGAAATGATGTACCAAGGGTTAGATCAACTAAATATCACACCTGATAGTGTAGAGTAAATTCATAATTAGGGTCCTTGAACACAAGTGTACTTCTCTATAAAGGTGTTAATATATCTCTATTATCAACGTTGAACAATTGATAATATTTTCACTTGCATCACAGTCATGTGGTCATCCTATGGCCTAATCATAAAAACAATAAACTTGTGTTTATGGATCATTAACTTGTAGAACTACTTTGTGGATTTCCAAATGTTCCTAATGAACTTACGATCACAGTCACATGCAATGGATGTCGACAATCCAAAGTGGAAATAACTTTCCAAGGTTGTCTATTTTAATAAACAAAGTGTCAATACATGAGCATTTTTCCTTCTCCAACACAACTACAATTTCCCATGTTCTACACAGACAAAAAAAAAAAAAAAACCATTCCTTNTCATCCCACTTCCATGACTGTGACCACCTAGATGAAGGTGAGAACGATAATGTATGTAGGGGAACACATGTTTGACAATGATGACACAAAAATTGATAATTGATTAAACCTCGATTAAAACCTTATTATGGTTAAACCTCTATCTTGTCTTAGATTCTTGATGTAAGGTTGGGAAAATTGTTGGGTTAAACCTACCATTGTCGTTTCCATTAAAATTATGGAAAATCGTGTATGCCCTTCAAAATTTCTTCCCTTAGAATTAGGGAAAACTATTTATTAGGGTTGTTAA